>PVIU01011752.1:0-63204 GCA_004026605.1 Ondatra zibethicus | reverse complement strand
AAAACCTTCTTTGATGAAAAGTAAGAGCTATGTTTATATTTAAAGATTCAAAATGAAAGAAAGGGGAAGCAAACCTTTGATCCTAGTGGGATTCCACATACAAATGAATGTACAGTAGAATATTATTGTAAACACAAGAATGAAATCTATAGCTCCAGACTTGCAGGGAAACTTATAGACATTCTCTACAATATATAGATGTTCTCTTATATATTGTTCTTTTATAGGACAATAGAATAATAACATTTTTATTTGGGTTAACAATTCTTTCCCACAATGTGATAATATTTGGTGTTGTAGGAAGCTACTTGTTTGTTCTTGGCTGCCCAGACCCAAAATAATCACTCAGAAACTATATAATTTTACTCACTGCTTGGCCAATAACTTAAGCATATTTTTAGTTAGCTCATGCATCTTAATTTAATTCACTTCTATTATTCTGTGTATCGCCACGTAGCTGTGACTTACCAGAAAGGTTCCATCTGGCGTCTGTCTCTGGTGGAGCTACATGGTTTCTCCTGACTCTGCCTTCTTTAGCCCAGCATTTAGTTTAGGTTTCCACTGCCTAGCTCTGTTCTGCCCTGCTATGGGCCCAAAGCAGTTTCTTTATTCGCTAACCAATAAAAGCAACACATATACAGGGGGACTTCCCACATCACAAAGACACAAACAAAACTCTTAGTGATTTTGTTACTATGAGTCCTTGTTTCCTTATTATTTAAAAGAAGTAAGGCATGTTAATATAGGAATTGTTTGGAGAAGAACAATGTGAGGAAAGATAAGGGGAGAAAACAAATCCTTATGGAATGTAGAGCATGAGTTAGAAAATAATTAGATTGTTGTACATGTAGTAAATCCAGCTACATAGTATTTCAAGAATGGAATCATGGAAAGATAAAGATGAAAGCTGTATGTATTGAGTCTTTACTACAGAGTAGGTCCCATGATGATTGTATATATGAATTGTTTCTAGGTTCTAAAGGAAAGAATATTTAAAGTATCAGCATGATATTTTATAGACAAAATAATATAGAATTCTGAAGGCATACTGTTTTATACTATTGGGAGTAAGAGCATTTATCTTAATAGCAACTAGTCCAAAGACGCCAAATTTATAGATGATAAAATAAACTATGTTTATTATATGGACTATGGAATTTAAAATGTGGCTAACATTCACACATATATAACTAGGTACAAATGTATTTTCCCTTTTTGCTTACTGTTTTTAATTTCTTCCAACATCTAGTTGAGCTTCTATATGGAAGATACTTCTGCATTAGTCCTGTAATGTAAGGACTTGGGGTGGGCTTCTTGGTAACTGGAAACGAGGCGTTGCACCTTCAAACAGAGAACCTGTGTCCCTGGGAAATAGAGAAAACAATTAATGGTAAAGGGTCACACAAGAGGGAAAAGGGACAATCTCTGAATCTAAGGTGTCTCCAGAAATCAGAGAGACTTCTGACCCAAACTAGAAGCCTCTTCTTCTACCTGGACAACCAGATCCCACCCAAACAGAAAACCTCTTCTCCTACCTGGAAAATTGGGTCTCATCTCTTCATCTTCCCATTTTCTTCTCCTTAGGTCATGGGGATTCAGTTTTCCTTGTATGAGTTTTCTAAAAGAAAAAGAAAAATCCCGGGAGGATTTTTCCTTATATAAATGATATGACTTTGAACTGATAGGGCATTTGTGTGTCAATCGAAACAATGACAGTCCTGGCTGTGGCCTAGAAGACAATGTCACCTCTACAATCCTCTCCTCTTTCATAGCGTTTCAGCTGTGTGATTCCTAACATCTGACCTGCAGGAGCCAGAATGGAAAGGAAAACAGAGCCAGGGCTTCTATGGTTATGTGACAGCTTTGCCTACAAGGCCCTGACCCTAATAACCCAAGTTCATCCCTAGTCCTGAAGATCTGAGGGCCAGGCTCTGTCTCTGGCAAGTAGGTCTTGGCACATGTTCTTTCCCCCTTCTGGTTTTTGGGAAAGGAGTAGAGGACAAGTGAAGTCAACACTTGGCTTGAGACCCCTGCTATAGGCTGGACTGTATTACCCTAAAACTCACCCTGAACCTCTAATAGCCTGGTGTAACCTCAGTTGGGATAGGAGTTTATGAGGTAATGAGATCAAACGAGGTTATGAGTGGTGTTCATATCCAATAAGGGACATGAAGGAGATCTGGCTGCAACATCTGTCACCCCATTGATTGCCAGGGTTGATTTGACTGATCTGGCTGGCTAGGCAGGTGTTCTCTTCCTCCCTCATTGCTCCATGTGCATGCCTCTGAAAGCTGCACACTGTTGAAGAGGATATCCTTCCCAGAATAGAGGAGGGCCAGTCTTTGGTCAAGGGTATACTAGAAGCTGTGCTCCCTTGATAGAACCTCCAAACAGGCTCTCAAAGTCCATATCCAATAGGATTGATAGCCTTGTAAAAAGAGAGAGGGAAAGATAATTTATTTTCCCCTATTCTACATGAAAATAGCAAGGAAAGTCACATGAAGACACAGGAAGCCAGGAAGCCATTCTTCACCAGAACCCAGACATGCTAGCACTTTGATCTTGAGCTTCTAACTTTCAAACTTTAGAGAAAATTTTTCTTTTTTCATTTAAGCCACATAATCAATGCTAGTTTATCCTAACAGCCCAAGTAAACTACCACAAATTGGCTATGGATTTAAAAAAAAAAAGGAGCAGACATGTGATTATACATTGCTTTGTGGACCTCATTGCCAAGAACTTTGTTGCAGGGTTGAGGTATTAAAGGGAATACAATTTAAAAATGTGTGAAATTAGGGCATAAGAAATGGGAACAGTCTGGGGTAGGGGTGTGACACTTATGCCCCAATTGGGGCTGAGTACTACACCACCTCTCATTCTTTGATAAACAGTGTGTTCCAATGAACTTCCTTACCCCAAATTAGACAATTTCCAACTGTGTAGTCCTATCAAAAACCATTTTATGGAGTAATATAAAAATTTACTTTTTCTTTATGCATAATTATCCAAGTGGGTTTTGCAGTTATTGATAATTTAGAAAGTTTCAGCATAATGATAATTTGAGATTTCCCTCTGTATGCTATGAATATGTTTCATTACCATTAGTTATTAAAGAGGTTGTTTTGAGTAAAACAACCTGGTTGAGAGTAAAACCAGGTGGGAAATTTAAACAGAGGTCTAGAGAGAAAGTAGGCGGAGTCAGAGAGAAGCCATGTCGCTGTCTATACATGAATGTAGCATGAAGGGCCTGCTTGTTGGGGGTTTCTGTCCTGCCCAGTTCCCACAGTCATTAGGTCCAAAAGAATCACACAGAAGTCTACATTAGATATAAGCTGATTGGCCCATTAGCTCAGGCTTCATATTAGCTCTTATAACATATACCAGCCCATTATTCTAGTATATGTTAGCTACATGGCTTGGTACCTTTTTCAGTGGGGTAGGTCACATCTTGCTTCTTCCGTGGTCTGGGCAGGACTGGGAGGAATGGGCCTCCTTCTTCCCAGAATTCTCCTGTTCTCATTGCCCCACCTATACTGGTTTTCCTGCCTATACTTCCTGTCTGGCTACTGACCAATCAGTGTTTATTTAAAACATAATTGACAGATATAGAATTGTTCTCCCTCACCACATGAATGCTCTCAATTTGTGACACCTGGGTCTTTGGTGAATGAAATTGTGTTATGTGAAACTTTCTGAGTCCCTGACTCATCTAATTCACCCTACTGTTGGGCCTGCTGTCATAAACATTTTAAACTTCTATGTGAGAATAGTCAGAGCCTATTAGTCCTCATAGGTACTTGGCATCTGTGGGATGAAGTAAACTAACGTTTGCCCTTCCATAAGCTGTTTTGTATTTGGCTCATCTCTCATGTGAAGTATATTTTCTTTAAACATGGACATCAGACGTATTCAACATAATGTTTTATTCTACAATGAGTGTATTATTCTGAGCACTGGCTCTAGTTATTGATTCATTTTGGCATTTGTGTCAGGCACTTCATAAAAAAGGAAATGTTTGTTTACTTAACCATTATATTTAGCATTTTCTTTTGTATTTGTTTTGATATTTTCAAATGTTACTGAGAGTTCATCAAACGACCCACTGCCAGGTGATTTTATTTTCTTAATGATCAAGACTTGACAGTATAAACAATTCATTAATTACTCATTGATTCATAAGTTGTACAAGTGACTTGTCCTGAGCAAGTCACTGAGGCACCAGAGAGCACCAACTAGAATGTGGAAATCTCTGCTTCCCAGGTGTACATAGTAATAAAAAGTAGAAAAACTCACAGTAAGAGATAGAAGAGTGAAGGGAGTCCCTAGAGGGGAAAAACCATATTCTAATGAGAGAGATGTAAGACAGCACTTTGATGGAGCTGATAGTAACACTTCCTTCTTAAAATGCATGGAAATTGTTAAGGGACTCCTTCCAAGGGTGGAGAGTGTTGACAGTTGACTCAATGATAACCATGAGAAATAGCAAGGGTCCTCAAACCAGCTCCTGACACAGGGCAGGGCTTAAGTGCTGACTTTCTTGATTCCTCTAGGTTTTTGCAAGTATGATCTTTGCTGAGCTGTTTTTAGTTTTCTAAGCCCCCATCTGAGGCTACCAGAGGGGGTCTGTTGGGATTTCAGTTAAGCTGTTGTAATCATCTCCAGAGAAACCAAATAGAATAGGGAGGAGGAAAATCTCAATTGACCTTTATATAACCCAAGACTGAATACTGTCTGTGGGCTAGGAATTCAATACACAACAGAGCATCAGAGACAATGAAGCAAGGGTCATCTAAGGACTTCAGAGAAAGCATTCTCCAGGAGGAGAAAATAATACGAAAAGACTGTGTGATCGTCCAGTCTCTGGAAAATGATAGAGCTCTCTTCTTGTTTCGGTGACATTTACGGTTAGTGCATTCATATGACTCCAATATCAAAAGAGAAAATTCCTCTGTTACCAGTTGTCTTAGTTCCTCTTCTATTGCTGTGATAAAATAAGATGACTGAGGTGACTTACAATCAAAGCATTTCATTTGGGTTTAGAGCTTCAGAGGGCTAGAGTGCACAGTGGCAGAACAGTGGCCTGGAGGCAGGAATAGCTGAGAGCTTATATTTCGGACATACAAGTAGGGGGCAAAGAGAGTCACTGAGAATGGTACAAATCTGTTGAAGCTTCACAGATTGCCCAAGGGACATAACTCCTTCAAAAGGTCACATGCCCCAATCCTTCCCAAACAGTTCCACCAACTGTGGACTGAGTGGTTAAACATATGAGGCTCTGGGGGTTATTCTTACTTAAACTTCCGCTTTCTGACCACCCCAGCATTGCAGCCATATCAAAGTGCAAAGTACATTTAGTCCAACTTCAAAGGTCCCCATAGTCTTCTGGAGGAGATTAGCATTCGAATCCATGGGAAAAGGATATAGCCTCCCTACTTATGATATTTCGTGTTTGTTTGCCTGTTTTTAACAAACACATTTGTAGGCAGATGGTTCTGTCACACCAGCATGCTTCCAAATAAATGCAAGGAGATTTCTTATTAATTATGAAAGCTCAGGTGATAGCTTAGTCTTGTTACTAACTAGCTCTTAAAACTTAAATTAACCCATATTTCTTATCTACACTCTGTCATGTGGCAATATTTTTTTCAACACAGCATGTTCCTTTTGCTTCTGTCTGTGTCTCCTAGTGTCTCTGTCCTTCTTATTTCCTGTGTTCTCTATTTGTTTGCAAGTCCTGCCTAACCTCTACCTGCTCAGCTATTGTCCAATCAGCTCTTTATTAACCATTGAGAGTAATACATATTCACAATGTACAAGAACATTGTTCTACAATGTACATTTTCAGTAGAGAGTTGTAGGCAATACTTGGTTTGGAATAAGTTCAAGAAAAAAATGAAATAAAAGAAGCAGAAATAGAAATTAGAAAGGAACAGAACAATATCACAGTCATTAAAAAGAAGAACAAGCCCAGTCAGTACTGTCATGATTATTTTAATAAATGGAATAAGAATGGGTGTATTTGATAATGAATCTGAAAGAGAGCCAAGGAGGGAGAATTTGGAGGAAGGAAAAGGAAAGGAGAAGTAAAACAATTATAATATAGTTTTAAAATAAAAATAAGTGTCTTTGCTAATGGTGAAGAGAAAAATGTAAGACTATCTTTATTTCTATGATAATCTGCTCTTAGGGACATGACTATTCTCATTCATAGTAACAGGAAGGAAGGCTGAGTGTGGCTGAGATCTGTGTTGTGAAAGGTTAATAAACAGACTATGCATAGGCTGATGCCTGTCTCCCAGGGAAACAGAAGGCAAGTTATAAGCAGAGAATGGTATTGGCATTTGAGCCCAGGAGAGAAAGTCTGACATACTTGAGCACAGAGGTAGTTGGAGAGTAACGGGTGGGGAAATCAATGAGAGGTCCACACCATTCTTGACCTATCTGATCCACTTGGATAAGAATTGAAATGTCACCGGGAAATATTGATTTTCATCTTTCCCTCAGCCAGTCACAACTACACAGAGCAAGCTATATAAAAGTTGTTGATAACTAAGACAATTTTTACAACTGGTAGACCACACTGCACACAGAAACAGGATGGCACACTGGGTAAACAGGCATTGTGCACTGCTGCTGACATTGCCGTGGGGTTGCAGACCTCAGGCCTGTTCAAGTTTTTTACTACCGTTCTGTGTCAAATTTCTAAATAATTTTACTTATGTAATTTTCTACACATTTCTATTATGGATATTTTATAATATTCATACAATATGAGCATAATCATATCTACTTATAATTTTGAAGTCAATAAATAAACAGGTTGAATATGCTTGCTTAAAATTTTGCAGTTAGAGCCAGGTGGTGGTGGCACACGTTTTTAATCCCAGCACTTGGGATGCAGAGGCAGACAGATCTCTGTGAGTTCGAGGTCAGCCTGGGCTACAAGAGCTAGTTCCAGGATAAGCTCCAAAGCTACAGAGAAACCCTGTCTTGAAAAACCAAAAATAAAAAATAAAAAAATTGCAGTTAGAATGATTGGTCCAAGACATTTAGAGACTTCTAGTTTAGCTAAATATTAAAGGGTTCAGGAGACAGACCGGAGGTCATGTTGCAGTCCCACCCCTACTGTAGAGTCTTCTGGAAAGTCTCCTGCAGGGTCTTAGTCACCAGTAGTTCTTTTCTGGGAATTTACAAGATGCTTTGGATCTCGTGCTAGCTGGACAATTAGCATTAAACATCAAGCAGATCCATAGAAATCTATAAGGAATTCCTCCAGATCCTCTACCTTAAGAGTAAAAATAAAGAAACTAGTTGCATTATTTATTAAAGACACCTTTCAAAATGAAATAATAAACATAAAACAACCCTTAAAAATTCTTATGTGCAGCCCCTGGAATTCAGCATAGTAAAGTTACATAGTAAAGTAAACATGAATATGTAAATATGTGGTATGGGAGTGCACACACACACACGCACACACACACATTTCTTCTAGTTTTTCCCTTTAAAATATATTATAAACATTTGCCTTTTGTTTTGTTTTTCCTAACATTAAATTTTATCCAATTCATTTTGCTTCAAATGAATGTTTCAGTTCATCAAACAGATGTAAAACATGTTCTCAGTAATCCCACAGGGGTTTTCTTCTTGATTAGTTTCTATTTTAATCTAAACGGTGTTAAACAAAGCCTTAAGCACTTCCATGGTTATTTCCTCAGGAAAAATTTTATTAAGTGAAAATTAGTAGGTCAAAAACCATGTGTTTAGTGTGTGTGTGTGTGTGTGTGTGTGTTGTATTCTTAAAATGCTTTCCAGAAATATATTTACACTCTGAAATTATGCTCCTACACTGGACATCAGTGGCATCCCCACTAATTGGTGGCATCTTTTAATTTTCACATTTTTTAATGCTCATATGCATTGCATACATATTTTAAAACCCTAATAATTTGATCTTTACAATTGAATACATAAAAAGAATCTCATTTTAAAGTAAGAAGCTCCATTTTAATCCCATTTTTAGTTTTGCAAAAAGTTGTATGTGTCCCATCATAAGAAACCTCAGCCTTATAAAAGACGAAGTCCTAGGAATACTTGCATTCCATAACTTAGTGTAGTTTAGTATGCTGGGCACAACTGAAAAAAAGAGAATGTTAAGGAGTAACAGTCCCTCTTCCTGATACTGCTTCTTCAAAAAACAACTCTTATCTCTTCTTTCACATGTGCACGTGTGTGTAAGCACGCACACACACACACACACACACACACACACACAAAACAAAGATTGTTTATGCTTACAACTTTTTTCTCTGAAAGTACTCATATTTTTTTGATTTTTTTCCCCTCTGCAGCTCCATCATTCTCTATTTGTTGACATAATGTGTCCAAATTTTTCCTCTAAGACAATAAATAAATGCAATTCTATAAAACCAGATTGTGTGTCTGTCAGTTACCACAATAGGAGATTATTTTATTATTATTATTATTATCATCACTGCTATTAGTTTATTTTAAATCTATTGTTTGTTTCAAATAAAGCTAGGCTTAGGAAACATACTGGGTTTTCAGGGAGAATTTTGTGATCCCATTGTGCTACTATTCCCCATCCGCTTGTTGGCTGGAAAGACCACGCTTGTTTCTAAATTTACAGGACTGAATTTCCTTTAGCCATCTCCTGGGTCTCATTTCTCCCCAACAATTCTTTCCAACTCCTTCGTGTCTGCATATCATTGATGGAGAGAGACACCATGGGTCAAGGAAAGATCTGCCTGTCTGAGAGGACAATTCTCCACCACCCTGCTCGGCTCCCACCGGATGTCTTCTGCTAATGCCTTGCTCACACTGAGGACTCTTGAGATTCTTTCAGGCTTGATCCTGCTGGGCAGTCATCAGGAAACAGTATCTAACTTATAATTCATACATTAGGGAAACACTGATATGGAAAATGATTTTTAGCCCATGCTGTATGACAAGACTCTCTGAAACCCACTTTTCTGGGTCAGAGGATTGTTTTCAGTTCCAAGTAGAAACTTCTTCAAGGTTTGCATTTTCCTTCCTTGTTAGAGGTGCAGGAGTGAGAACGATGGTCTGTGCTGTCTCTTGATAGTCAGAAAAAGTTTGTGTGTTTCCTCCCCCTTTATCCTCTTTCCAGGTAAGATCAGAAATACAAAATGTTTTTGAAGACTATTAAATAATGATTTGTAAGTGATAGTATAATTGGGGCCTGGAAAAAATGGCTCAGCAGTTAAGAGCACTTTCTGTTCTTGCAGAGGACCCAAGTCTAGTTCCCAAAACCCATGTGGTGACTCATAACCATTGGTAGTTCCAGTTCCAAGGGGTCCAACTCCTCCTTCTTGTCTCTGAAGGCACTGTATGCACATGGCACACAAACATACACACAGGCAAACGTGCATACTCATAACGTGAAAACAGATAAGCCTAAAACAGAGGTAGTATAATTGATGCTCTTGGAAGGGAATGGATACAAAGACTTATTAGTTCATTAATTAATAAAGGATCCAATAAAAAAATGTATAATTGGTGTCATAGCTTTTTTTGTCAATGACACAAACCTAAATATACCTAGATAGAGGACATCTCAATTGTGGAATTGCCTCCAGGAAACTGTCCTTTGGTCATGGCTGCAGGACATTTTCTTAATCGCTAATTGATATAGGAGGGCCCAGCCCAATATTATAATGGTGGCATTCCTAGGCAAGTGGAATACTTAACACTGAACAAGCCATTATGCAGCATTCCTCCACGGTTTCTGCTTTAGTTTCTGAGTCCAGGCTCCTGCACTGACCTCCCTTGATGATGGACTGTAACCTGTAAACCGAAAACCACTTTCCTCCCTATGTTGTTTTTGGTTACAGTGCTCATCACAGCAGCAGAAAAGTAACTAATACAATTGGTTAAAAGATTTTGCGAGACAGAAATCTTCAAGAAACTTATAAAGTGATGCCAAATGGGTCTATCTGCTAGATGACGGTTGACTGCATCCTCTAGACATAATTATAAATATGATCTATTTGCAATATCACCAATTGTCTATAACTTACAAAACCATAAAAAAATTTAAAGCCAAAATAAACCAGACAGAGTGACCTAGACACGGTGTTTGCTCAGTTCTTGTCTTAGGCCCATTTAAAAGGCTCTAATATCAAATCTGCTGCCAAGGAGTGGAGTTACAGAGCTCCCCTTTTGCCTTTTCTGCCTACTCTACAAGTTGTTGAGTTCTTGTCTGGAACACAAGAAGGCATGAATTATTTCCTCAGTTCCAAAAAATAAAAGTAATCTTTAAATCTACTGCATGTTCATGGAATATTCCCAAGCCATGCACTGCTTCAGAAATCCCAAAGATCCTTCGGAATCCTCTAGAAATGTAAGTGTTTCAAGATGACATCTTATAGTGTCTAGGTCAGCTGTAAACTCACAGATTTTTTAAATCTCAATAGATTCTAATCCTAAAAGGTGGATTCTGAAATATACTAGATATTCTTAGTCATGTGGCCCAGAGATAGAATCAGTAAGACAGACAAAGTGTGTATCAGTTTGCTCTAAATTGAAGCATTCTCCCTATGGAGGAAGAGGAGGCACATGAGACTGGGGCGGTAAACAAGGGTCACATAGCTGGGAAAGGTTCTGGAAGGCCCTTCCCTAGCTTTACAGAAGCGACAAACAGCTCTTGGTGAGGAGACACCAGCACAGCTGCGAAGATTCTTGGGGCCTGTTGAGTTCCCCTCAAGCTAGGCAGAGAGCTCAGTGGTTGAGGTTTTGATGAGTCATCACCAGTATTGGATCGGGCTTGATAGTAACGCAGCTTATTCTGAGTTGTTTCTGTTCTTGTAAGCAACCCTATCAGCTACACTCTGTTTAGTAACTAAAACACATTGGTTCACCAAATTGCACTTGGTGCAGTCATTGCCTTTGTTGGTCTTGGGTTACCGTATGGGGTAGTATAGAAGGAAGGGCTTCTGTGTGCATTTGTGTATGCATGTGGTAAGGAAGTGTGTGTGTGTGTGTGTGTGTGTGTGTGTGTGTGTGTGTGTTGAGCCTTCCCAGAAAAAGTCTGTCATATGATAGATGGGTGTATAGATAGATGATAGAGAGATAGACATATAAAGATGATAGATAGATAGATAAATAGATAGATAGATGATAGATAGATAGATAGATAGACACAACAGATAATAAAGAATAGGTAGATGTATAGATGATTGATAGGAGATAGCTAGATGATAGATATAGATGACAGAGTCATAGTCACTTTTCTATTGTAACAAAACACCATGACCAAGGCAACTTATAAAAGGAAGTATTTAATTAGACTTACATAGTTCCAAAGCTTCAGGGTGCATGATGGCTGAGCAAAGGCATGGCAGCAAGGATAGTTGAGAGCTTACATATGAATCCACAAGCAGGAGGCACAGAGAGCTAACTCTAAATGATTTGAGACTCTTGAAACCTCAAAGCCCAGCGACATACTTCCTTGAAGCAGGTCACACTTCTGAGTCCTCCCAAACAGCCGTGGACTGGAGACCAAGTATTCAAATGCCTGAGGCTTATGGTGAAGGCAAGCATCTCATTCAAACCACCACAGAGCGATTTATTGTAGGACTTGGCTCACACAGTTTGGGAGGTTGAGAAGTCCCATTTGCAAGCTGGCGATCCAGTGAAGCTGGAATATATAATTCAATTCTCACCCACAGACTCTGATACTAGGTCAAGAGACAGGAAGAACCAGCGGTTTTGGATTTCTAGAAGTCTTAGAACCAGGATGTCTGATATTAATGGTGAGAAAAGATGGCTATCCAAACTCAAGGAGAAAGAAAATGTTTGAGTTTTTCCTCCCTCCATCTTTTTCTTATTGTCAGGCCTTCATAATACTGGATGATGCCTACCCTAGTAGGGTTCGGGGTGGGGGCTGTGAATCTCCTTTTACTCAGACAATTAATAACCATGCCCTTAAACACTTTCCAAGATACACCCTTTAGTAAGCTTTTACCGTCTAACTTCGTATCCTTCGCACTGGTCACCTGAACATACAGAACTGACTGCACTAATCGGTAAGAGGCTCCCCCACAGTCTCTGCGCACCCTGGCTTCTACACGGAGCACGGTTTATCGCATCAACCACTCCTAGGATCTCTACGGCAGAGGAAGGGTATTCATTGCAGTGCACATCTCTTTAACCAATGTGACACGGCTGCCTCACTTTAAAATGCCAACAGACTGTCGTCCTCCTCCCGTTGCTCTGGAGAACCAGAACATCTGCTCTATGTGTGACTTTACTGATACTATGGGGAAATGTCATAACCCAAAGAAACTTACTTATGGCGGAGAGTTTATATTGACATACAGTTTCAGTGGGAGAGTCCACAATGGCAGGGGAGACAGAGCAGCAGGCAGCCAGAGCAGGGAGCTGAGAGACCATACCTTCCACCACAAGCGCGGACCAGAGAGGGAACTCGAAGTGAGGAGTGGTTATAAGCTCTCAAAGCCCACTCTCAGTGATAAGCTTCCTCTAGAAAGGCTGCACCACCTCCCCGAACAGTACCACCAACTTGGGCTGTTCTAGTGCGTTCAAGTATCCTACCAACCACCACTCCCACTGACAGTCACTCCTGACTACAGCACTAGTGACAGAGCCAGCACAATAGCACTTTGAATCTGCAAACTCTGCGGGACACTTGTTTCAGTGCTCTAAGTTGCAGGCTTCCACGTTTTCCTTTGTGATTGTGTTATCTCATGTCCCTAATTTTCTTTCTTTCTATTACAGTACAGATTATGACTTCAACCCATCAGATCCCACCGTTAAATCATACTGTATTGGGGCAACTACACATTCTCTTTTGGGCTAAGGTACCATCACCCAGTCCAGAAGCTTCCTGCTGTTCTCTGCTCCACCTGCAATTTGCACTCATTTAATTATTTGCCCTAAATTTGTTCACCCTGATTTTGCACAGATCTTCTTACATTGATAGTAGGATTGTTCCTTCAACCCAAAAGAATAGTCACTCAACTCCTTAAAAGCCCCAATACCTTCTATTTCAGTGGTGTGGGAGGTCCTTCTGTCTATGTGTTGCTATTTTTTGGTTAGTGAATAAAGAAACTGCTTTGGACCTATAGCAAGGCAGAACTTAGGTAGGCAGGGAAAGCAAGGCTGAATGCTGGGAGAAAGAAGGGTGGAGTCAGAGAAGCTGTGGAGCTACCACAAGAGACAGAAGCTAGGAATTTTACCCAGTAAATCACAGTCACGTGGCAGTATACTGAATAATAGAGATGGGTTAGTTTAGGATATGAGTTTAGCCAGAAATATGCTTATGCTAATGGCCAAACTGTATTGCAAATAATAATGTTTTCTGAGTGGTTATTTCATGACTGAGCAGCCGGGAATGAACGAGTGGCCTCCCTACTTCATTTCAGCACTGGTAGTATTTAGAACTCTCTATGCCCCACAGCCTTATTTAGTTATGATTCCTAACTTTCGTCACCCTCTGACCCCCAGGGCTGATTAACTATGATTTAGAGCCAAACATGGTGATGCTCACCCTTCATTTCAGTACTTCGGAGGCAGTGATTGGGTGGATCTCCGTGGGCTTAAGATCAGCCTCCTCTACATAGAGAATTCCAGGCCAACCAGGGCCATATAATGAGATCCTCTTTCAAAAACAAATACATAGGAAGGAAGGATAGAAAAACAGAACTGTCAGGCGCTATAGAGAGAAGCAGAGCTGGACATGTGATGGTGCTGACAGGTGAGAGAGGACTGATGCCAACACTCTGTCATTGCTGGTAGGGTTGGCGGGATGTTGTATACAAGCTTGGAGCTTAAGCCGATGCAGATTTAGGCCTGGAACCTGCAGCCTGACCTTGGGATCCCACTGGCTCAGAGCTTGATGGAGGTCTGAGACAAGAAAAGTTTCACTTTCTGGATTGGATCATCTTGAAGGACCAACAAGACCCAGTGATGCAACCAGAGTCCATGATGGTGTCTGTGGTCCACGCTGCTTCCCCACACTGTGATGATGCCTGAGATTCATGTGGACATATACATCTGTGCCACTGCCTGATGTCTCAGTCATGCCCTCAGACTTTGCTGCCTCAGGGAGTCATGCTGATACAGTGGCCTGTGCAACCATCTGAGGCCATGTTGAGCCTCATGGTCTGTGCAGCTGCTGAGACTCGTGAGTGGGTCAGTGGTCCTGATGCGGCCAAGGACCATGTTGATATCTGTAGCCTCTACTCCACGGAAGCCCATGTCTATGTGTGTGGTCTGTGTTGCCACCTATAGTCATATTAATGACTGCGGGCATCGAAGAGTTGGTCCTGTCCCACCCTGGCCATAACACTGCTCTCCCCAGTTGGCGGCTTCTGGCATGGATGCAGGCAGAGAAAGATTTATCTTCCCTTAGAGGACTGGCCACTAGGAATTTGACTGTGCTCCAGGGAATACGTGAACAACACAAAGTGGGCTTTGGGCAGGAAAGATGGGGGGGGGAGACTGGAAGGGAGACATGTGTTTAGAATACATGATGGGAGATTCCCAAATAATTTAAATAAGTAAATAATTTAAAAGATAAAATAAAATAATGCAATTTCCTTGCCTGTTGAGTTGGTGTTAGACTGTGGAAGGGTGGGAGAAATGACTATCTGATAAGCTCCATGGTTCTTCTTTCCTTTGACTCGTTGCTTCGTCCTGCTCTCCTCCACGGGGCGTGTGTCACACAGCAAAGTCACCGAATAGCTGAGGGAGCCACTATTGAGGACGTGGCAGGTGTGTGTTGATTCACCATACAACCCCATCTAGGCTCTTTGACTATTTCCACTGACGTTTCCGGAAGCTCTTGGGGTAGGGTTGGAAAACTGAGTTATCATTCCTTCATTGAACTGTTAGTTTGATGTTGTTAAGTGTATTTCAGAGGACTTTAAATTCTAAATGATGAGGCACAAAAATTAGCCTTTAATAAAACACTCTCTTTAAACTTCCATTTTCCCCTTTAGCACAGAAATTTTATTTTGCTCCAACAATTTAAAATTCAAAATGGGAAGATAGTGAAAGAGGAAGCATACAGAGGTCTTCACTATTGGAAAAGTTCGAGTCAATTGGAAAGTTACCAGAGACAGACCTCACCCTTTTCCTTCCCACGCTCAAACAGCTTTCTTTCTGGCTATAGAGTACTCTTTGCTGTAGTTTTCTGCTTCCTTTAAATTTGTATGCAGTTATTTGGACATCATGGAAGTCCTTCAGCCTCAGTCTCTCCATCAGTTCAATGGGGAGAATATCCTGTGTCTTGCCCACTTTAGAAGTCAGTTGACAGTGCTGCAATTTAAGACACTGGGCAGCATTTGGTGAGCAACGTGCTGAGTTAGATCTTATCGACTCATCCCAAGACTGATTCAATCGTGATGACTGGTCACTTTACAAAGAAACAAGTTGTACCCTAGAGCAGTTGTTTGATTCATACACACCACCGAATGGCTAAGCCATGCATTATACTCAGTTTAAGCCTGAGTCCCCAAATCCTTGGCTTCTGTTCATTAGAGCATGGAGACTAATTCATTATCGTAGCAAAGTCTCTGTAGTATGAGAGATGGCTGCATCTGCCTGCACAGAAGAAAGAGCCGTTCCTTACCCTGGCTCAGCTGTCGGGTGCCTGAAAGAGTGGATTGTCCTACACAGAGCCAGTGAGATTTCCTTCTGGGCCATTCTCACTATGAAGTGATGTTTATCCCTCGGGACTGGTTGTTGGAATTGAGAGCATGGAAGCGTTGGGCAGTCCTGTGGGAGAACTGGCCTGAAAAAGGAGTGAACAGTTTGCAGACATGCACCGATGAAATGAGGCAAAAAAGAAAGAATCGATGACGATTCTGTTGCCGGCCTTCACGTACAGCTCCCTTTGAAGAATAGACCACATCTTAGTTCTGTGAACTGGCCTTAAGTCCTTAAGATATTTTAGAAGATTTTGAGTGATTTTACTTAAGACTTACCTTCTCCAAACATTCCAAGTTCACTTTCTTGGGCTCTTCTGTTCACGTATTCTTAGGGTTATTGGTTGTTTTGGTTTATTGTAAAAATGAGTGAAGGGTCTTAGCTTTGCTGTTTCATTCATATTTGGGTTCAAACAGACCTGGCTGGGATTCCAACTCCATTCTGAACAGCTGGGGAAGCTTGTTCCCTGAGACTGAGTGCTTAAAGGAAAAATAAGAGCTGCTTTGTAGGCCTGTCAACAAGACCGACCAAACGCCTGGAGAGACTATTCAGCAGTAAAGAATGCTGCTCTTCCAAAGGATGGAAGCTGGTTTCTAACTTTCACACTGGGCATCTCACAGTCACATGTAACGACAGCTTCAGGACCCAAGAGATCAGACACCATCTTCTGGTCTCCAAAGGTGCAAGTGCGCCCCCCGGCCCCCACGACAACCACACCCAACTTATAGACACATATAAATAAAAATAATTTTTAAATTAGCATAAAAATAGCATGCTAAAAATACTTCCATGCAAGGAAGCGGTTCAATAGGTGGTGGAGATTAAAATTAGAGGTTATTTTTTTCCAGGCTGAAACTATCCTCCCGAATTTTCCTTCAGTTTAACCTATTTTCCCAATTCAAAAGCACTAGGTACATGGAGACTAATGAAAATTTCTTTTTCTATATGTAAATTCTAGAATTTTTATATTGAAAAAATATATTTTCACATATTGTATTCTTATTTTGGTTCCCCTCCGCAACTCCTCCCAGATCCTCCCTAACTCCCCCACCCACCCAAAACGACAGCTTTTCTTTCTGTCTCTCGTTAGAATGCAAGCAGGCATCTAAATAATAATAATAATAATAATAATAATAATAATAATAATAATAATAAAATAAGTTCAAATAATAATAAACCTGTCGGAATAGGATAAAACAAACATAAAAAAGAACCAAAGAAAAACCATAGGAAACACATGCAGAATTTAAGACACATTCATTCATACACACTGAAAGATTTTTGGCTTGAGTGACCCTGGCAGACAGGGGAGGGACCCTGTGGGTGACAGAATATGTCATGCAGAGAGAGCTTGGGTACAAAGAGTTTATTTGGTGGGTATTGGGAGGGCATAGGAAGGTAGAGAATATGGGAGGAAGAGATAGAAAGAGAAAGGGCCAGAAACAGAGGGGAAGAGAGAGAGGAGGAGGAGTCTGAAGGGGAAGATTGGGAGTGGGTGGAGCTTGTCTCTTAAAGGGACAGGGTACCCAGGTGACAGGGCAGGTCAGCATAATTATAACACACAGAAAAACCTATAAAAACAAAATCAGAAACAATATTATGTAAGTAAAAGAGCTCTAAAGAAAAGAAAAAAGAAAAGCCCAGACAAAGCACTGTGAGACCAAAACAACAAAACCAATACCAAAACAAACAAACAAAAACCCTCCAAAAAATATCACTGATTGTTTTGTAGTTACCATCTACTGCTGGTCATGGGACCTGCCCTTAAGAGTGGTTTGTCTGTCCAGTGAGGCTCTGTTTGAGAAAACTTAATTTTTCTTTTGTGAGCAGTTATCAACTGGAGATAGCTTCTGGGTTAGGGGAGAGGGCTTCTGTAGGAGACCAATGAAATTTTAATTCATAGTTAATTTCCTCTATTCAAAACTCTTACTCTCATCATTCCTCGGTATTTTTAAGATGGACACCGCTGATTGTCCTATCTTCTTCAAAATGCAATCGCCCTTGGTGGCTCTTGGTCGAACTGAGCGGTTATTTGCTTGTGAAAGGCACGAGCTTCCAGGAATGATTCAGATACTGTCACTCCTGCAGTGAGAAGTGTGTTAATTGCTCCTGATCCTTGTCTTATTCTGTGTTCTGCTGAGCCAATACAGGTAGACAATGCCAGCCAACAACAGTGAAAGCTGTCCTAGAAAAGAGACTGGCTATCCTCCTCCCTGGCCTCATTCATAGATGTGGAGCCCTCCACGTGTCTCTACTGCCGGGTTAATTCAATCTTGGAAGCAATTTCGTTGATCTTGTTTACCTCCTGGCTTCTTAAGAGATGGACGATGATTTGCTTCCTTCAAAATGTTTATTTGAAACCATTTCCAGAGCTAGACTGAACTGCTCTTTGGTACAATAGCAGGTAAGGTTCTAAATATGGCCTCTATGGGTGTTTATCATAGTTTATAGATCTCTGCTTGGCTGAGCCCAAATGCCATCAGAACCGTCCATCTAGAAGTTTATGCAAGGGCCAATTACCAAGCTGTAATGACCAAGAGGGCTGCTGATAGGACCATGGGAACCTTCCCCACACTAACTGCCTGTGTGACCTGGAACAATTTTACTTAATTTTTGTGGGCTTTGGGGGGGTCTTATGCCACAATGTGTTTTGAGGGTTAGTGAGACTTCCAGGTTACGCTGAGTTGTCACTGCTGACTGACTTGGTGAAGGCTGACAAAGACAGGGCCGGGATGCTCCAGTGACAGTGTTGCTGGTGAGTCCCTACATGCAGAAGGCTGGCAGGACTTGAGCAGATTCCTGTCGGTCTTAGCTCATAGACAGTACCATCTTCCTTTTGGATTCTTCCATGTTCTTCATCATAGCTGCTCTGGATTCTAGAGGTGATGTCTTTGTTGGTGCTTCCTACCAGTAGTCCTCCTGGACTGAATGGTGTACCTGTGAGATCTTGAAACTCAGGCCAGAGGCTTACTTTGGTTCTGATCATTCAGACACCATTAATTCTTAGATTATGACCTGAAGTATAGCGCATTATGGTCTTTCAAAGCCACATAGGCAGGTCTCTGTCTGAGAGGGTAAAGGACGCTGGCTTAGAAGGCCCATGCAACATTCTCAGTGGCTTCCTAGGAAACATGGCAGCCCTTGATGTCAGCTCTAAGGAGAAAGTATGCGGGGCTTTTCTCCTTCTAGCTCCTTCTAGACTGCAATTCCTAGATGTATCTTCAGGCTGTGTGTGTGAGAAAGAGAGAAACAGAGAGAGAAAGAGACAGAGAGAGAGACAGAGCGAGAGAGAGACAGAGAGAGACAGAGATAGATAGAGAGAGACAGATAGAAACAGAGAAACAGAGATGGAGACAGAGAGAGAGAGCAAGCAGGCCCAGGGCTGATTGAGCACCCATCAAGGACCCTTCCCAGGGGAAACAGGCTAGAATATTGGGACCACTCTTCTTCCAGAGGCGTGCGAATTACTATTCCCAGTGACTAATCCCTCATTTTCACTTTTTGAAGAGTAAACATATTGTTTTTAATCATTTTTAGAATCCAGCCAAAACAATATGCCCAAGATTGTTTTCAGAAGGCTGACAGGGAAGTCCAACACCACAGCCCTGCCCACAGGTTTCTATTTTTCTACACTGAAAGCTGAGCTCCCCCATTTAACTTCAGATGGCTGTGAACGGTTTTGTGAGTCCAGCCACATCTCGCTAACCTCAGCCTCCTTCACTAAGTTCATTATTTGTGAATGATTTTCTTGGCCACAAGACTCATAAAAGTCCCCTGAGTTACCTTTCTTTGTTTTTTGGGGTTTTTTTCCCTAAAACTCTTAAGACGCTTGGTCCATTTGTTCAGCATCTGTGCTGGACAACATCTGGAGCCTGAGGAAATTCCACCGCTTCTAGGATGACGTGAAAACGAAATTACTTTTTCATGCAGTTCAGAGCAGACTGGAGAGCATCCTTCGGACCAAGCAGGCCCTTTGTTCTCCTCGGGCAAGTGGTTCTCATTTAAAATGTCATCTCCTTAATAAATTGCCTAACTGCCCTCGCAGCTGGGTCTATTGTTTTCCTGGCTTTGTGCTCACACCAACTCTCCCAGGGAACCGAAAGCAAGAGGAAACACGGACAGCTTTCCCCGCTCTGTCTGCACAGAACGCCTTTCTTTCGCCCTTTGTACGCGGATGACAACTTGCCTATCATTGGGGCTTTATAATTCTCCTAATATTCACTGCTTGGCAAATGTCCCCAGGCATATGTTGTCAGAGCTTAGAGACTGCCTGGTGGCAGCTTGTGTCTATGGATGAAAAGTATAGAGTGATAGTTTCAGGATTATATCCTAGTGGTTCCTGTTTTTGCAGGGAAATACCAAGTGTCCAGTGTTCATTTTCTGATATAGGAGAATACGTTGCTGTTTTAATGAGGGTAAGAAAGGAAGAGATTGTCTGAAAACAGGGAGATGGGTGTTCATGGATTCTCTTTAGAAGCCATAATAAAGTTAAAAAGCCCCTCTCCCCCAAGCATCCAACTCCACCTGTAACTGAGTCCCAAGAATTGTGCTACAAAAATACTGAAAATTTTGAGGTGTGTATATTTGATCAGAATTAATCTTATCCATGAAGGATTTGTGTATGTGTCTGTGTGTGTGTGTGCGTGCGTATGTGTGTGTGTTTATTAATTTCTTTTCCCTATCCCACTAACTGCTTCCTGATTCCTCAACTCCCCCACAAACATTTATCCATTAGCTCAGCTGGAGCTTTTCACATCAAGAATATTTTCACCCAGCTATTCAGTGTACCATCTACACAAGATAGAAAATGAAAATGAAGGACTTCCCTGCTTGGAGTGGGGAAGAAAATGAGTTGCTTTGCCGTGAGGGTTCTTTTGTAGTCTACATGTTTCCTATGACTTATTCAGAAAAGTGTGGGGCAAGATATAATAAACTGGTGGAAAGAATCAGCACTCTGTCCCAAGCTGGGTGCCTGAGCTAATTCAAGATGTAAGTTTCCAGAATTTTCTTTACCAAACACTAATGTAGGCTAAAATTAATAGCTCCCCCGTCTGTAACCTTTTTTTTTTTTGAAGAAAAGCAGAAGTCATTGGGGCCAAGGTTGACAAACAACTTCATGAGTAGGATCTGTCTTATGACTAGGACATTTGCTTGAAGATATCCTTCTCAGCCATCGCTTTTGCCAGGACTGTCATCTTAGAAGCACTGTACAAACTTCTAGAGGAAGGAAGGGACACAGTTCACCCCATCAGCCATCTTCCAAAGGCCTTATGAATGCATATACAACTCTCTAGCTGGATCCATTAAAGCCTGTCTCCCTGACGAAGCTCTGAGAAAATGCATGTGGAACAACTTTTTAAATGCTTACACATGCTGCAGTCATCGAAAGCCCAAGTCACAGGACAGCGGAGGTAAAACATCTCCCTGTCACTTAACAACCAAGGGAGGCATTACGTCAGAGTTACTGATTAAGACAGACCATGATACATGAGTCAGAGTTTCCAAAGAAGACAGGTGGGGAAAGGCTTTTGTGCCAAAGCCTAGACTAGATTGAAAAAAAAAAAGTTAAGAGCTACAGGATGTCCTATATTTGTCCCTTCACTTTTCTTTGCTTAGTTCATTAACAAGCCCTTAGTGTCTCCTATTAAAGCAAGTACCCTTTGGGTTCTAGAGATACAGTGATGCATGTGACAAAGGGTCCTGTCTGTCCAATATTCTTATTCTTGCCAGTAAGATGTGCGGACAAGGACTGCATTGAAAAGTAAGTCATGGTAGGATCACTTGAGGCAAGTGATAGTGATGTGGAGGAGAGGAGGGCTTCACGATGATGCTCTTCAATTTCTCTAAGACAGACATGTCCAACGAGGCACAAATTTGGTCAAATGCAGTGCAATGTGATCCAAGTACTTTAAGTACTCGGTCAGTCATTGTTGAAAATACAACATAGGAAGAACACTAGAAAGCATGAACCTCCAGGAGCTATATACTTCGGAATGCAGGGTTTCACAATGAGGCATGTTTGTGGTGCACACTTGCTAACATGTAAGAACAGGCTAAGGCATCCATTAGGAGTTGTGTGCTGGGGTGGAAGAGGGCAGAAAGGAAGCAAGTAATTTAGAAATCTCACACAGGCCTCACTGTGAGCAGACTTCAGAGCAAGGAAGCTGCACTGATAAGCTTTGGTTTACAAGCTGATGTTCTTGTTGTCAGCATGAACACCAGAATACCCACAGCCGCATTAATGAGCTTCACTTGTGCACAAGGAACTACTGTGATTATGTCACCAGCATTAACCGTCCTAATTCCCAAACCACACTATAAGCACTTATAAGCCAAAAAGTTAAATTTACTTAAAATGTTAGACTCTGTGAGCTCCCATAAGCTAGGACCCACCACCCTTCCTCAGTATGCATATTAACAAGACCACAGTGAACAGTAGAGAAAGGGGATTCATTCAGTGTGTGGTGTGGGAAGTCCTTCTGTATTTCTGTTGCTTTTATTGGTAAATGAATAGAAAAAAAAAACTGTCTTGGGCCTGCCCAGGGCAGAATAGAGGTTGGTAGGGAAAACTAAACTGAATGCTGGGAGAAAGAAGGCAGAGTCAGGGAGAAACTATGTAGTCCTGCCAGAGACAGATGCGCTGAAACCTTGCACGTAGGCCATGAGCCTTGTGGTAAAATATAAAATAATAGAAATGGGTTAATTTAAGATACAAGAGCAAGTTAGAAATATGCTTAAGCTATTGGCCAAGCAGTATTGCAAACAGTATGTTTTCTGTGTGGTTATTTCAGGGATGAGCAGCGTGAACAAACAAGCAGCCTCCTACAACAAATATGGTCCTTTTAGGCAGGAGACATGTAATGAGACCAGTGATTCCAAGCACACCTTTGAGTCCTGACTTAGGTTTAAACAGAGGACAATAGGTATGTATAACTAAGCAGTCCTGGTCAAGGTGTGGTCCTACTCATCATTGATCCTTCCTTGCCTGGGCTCCTCTTGCAAGGTATTCTGATTAATTGTCAGAACTGTATGACATCTCTTCCTTGGAGATAAGTTCTTTTTCTGGCTGGCATAGCTTCAGTCTTTCTCTTTCCCCGCCATGGGATTTCTAGGCAGACTCGGTTCCTTGAGACCCATTGTTTCAACTGCCTGATAGCCAAAGGGAGAGGCACACTTGCTTCTCTTTAGAATAGATTTGCCCCTGCTGGAATAGTTACATAGTCAATACGGGGACAACCAAGAGCGACACACCCTGACTGGCGATCTCAGAGCCAGAGCCAGCTGTAACTGCTGTGCTGCATGGACAATGACTCACCACAGGAGCTGGGTATGAAGGTAGTTTGAAGGGCTTGGAGAAGAACAGAAAATGTCAAATTTTTAATTGACCATTGATTAATTAGTGTGGGTGTGATGAGGAAGGAGAAGAAAAAATAAGCCATGCTCACCAGAGTTTCATCTTGGAAATCTACATGTACCAAAGTGCCTCTTAAAGAGCCACACACTGGTTATCAGAGGTTCTGTCATGGGACCTAGGGGGTTACCAAGGAAACATTGGAAACTTTCCACAGATGGGTAAATTAGTCACCTATTATGCTTTAGAGTTTAAATGCCTCTCACAAGCATGCATTTTGAGGATCTGGAGAGAATATGTACTGTTTTGAGATATGTGGAGCTTTTAGGAGGTGAAACTCTTTTGGAAGTAGGTACTGAGGTGGGCTTAGTTCTAGTAGGTGTTCTGCTTCTTGACCCACGTCCACCGCCTCATACACCCATAGCTATTGATTGAGCCTTTCTCTTTTGCTGTCTCTGATCTCATGGACTGGAACCATAAGCCCAAATAAATCTTTGCTCCTTTAAGTTGTTCTGTATCTTTGGTATTTTGGTCATCGTGATGCAAAAGTGGCTAATACAGAAACCAGTACCTGAGAAGTGGGATTATCCCTGTAACTCAAGATGACTATGTGGTCCATAGTTCTTTGGAATTAATTCATGGTAAGACCTGAGACAAGTCAGGAATGCAGGCTCAAAAAGTCCCCAAGAATTTGGGAGATGGGCATAGAATGCTGTGGTTTGTATTAGAAAAAGTCCCAAGTGTTCATGTTAGAGTGGATGATATTTATGGAGGTGTTAAAACTTTAAAGGTTTGGGGGTGTTGCTTAGATGGCATCAGGGGATCATTAGAGGAGAAATTTAAAGACTGCAGCGCATGCTCTCTGCTTCCTGAGTTACCATGGTCCAAACAGCTATAGTCTCATGCTTCACTTGCCACCGTTTCTTGCCACACCGCCTTTCTATGATGGGCTGAGACGATGAGCCAAGACATACTAAAACTGTCTTCCCCTAAGCTGTTTCTATCAGGACTTTGGGTCATAGCAGCACACATGTGATGAATACAGTCACTCATATACTCTGACTTTAGAGAGAATATTAACCATACTGTATTAATATTAATTGGAGCATAAGCCATGTCTCTTTATTGCTCAAAAGTTTTGGTATCTTCATAGCATTTTCCAAATTAATACTCATCCCTCTTTCGAATTATACACACTGTCATGTGTATGTACACAGAAATGAATGAAAAAATGAAATTTATGTCCTGGCAATGCTGATGCATGCATGGGCAGCTTGTATATGGTGGTTCTGTTGAACTTGTCTATATTGGGTTTCATGGTCTAGGTTGTTGAGAACAACTGGCCAGGTCTCTTCCTTATGTACACAGAACCAAACAAAAAAATCTCTAGTATCGTTCAAGTCACTCTCCCATCCGAATCTCTGTGTTTATAGTAGAATTTTCAGTTTTCAATCAGCTTGAGACAGCACTGAGCCCCTGGTTGGTGCCTGATATTTGGGGATGACACGTATTCTAGCATCAGAAAATATTGGGCTGAATTTGAGTCACTGGACATAGTAAACTTAGGTGAGCTGTTTTGTTTGGTCTTTTGGTATCTGTAGCAGTCCTGCAATGACTTCTGGCCCACTAACTGTGGGAAAGGCAAAACAGTAGATTACTAGCATTGCTGCCCTGTTCCTAGTGCCGTGAATTTTTTTTAAGGTTTCTAAATGCCAACTGCTAAGCCATAAGCCACCATTATACAATTAGGGAAACCATCACAGAGCACTTATATGCCTTCCACAGAGCTATTCTTGCAAAGTTAGAAGTGGGCCTCAATTAAAGACCAGGTGCTATGAGTTCTTCCTACCAATCAGAGCCTTAGATTGACAAGGTAATATTGCTTCTGTAAAGCATTCAACAGATGGCAGACCCTTCACAAATGAATGAGGCTATGTCAATGAAACTTTCTTTATAGAGCAAAGTAAGATTCAAGCACTGGGCAGTGGCATGCTAACTTCTGGGGAGGTTGCAGTAAAATGTCAAAAATTGTCATAAGTAATGAGTTTTCATTAGTAGCTCTCTTTGCCAATGGAACCTAGAACTTCTAAAAAGCGAAGTCTATTGTTAGGGAGTCCATGTAAAGCCACTTACTGAGCACCAGTTTCTGCCATCACCTTCCCAGGTAAGTGGCCTGGGACAAACAATCTATGTCCCAGTACCTGGTAATCAGAAGTGGAGCTTACCCAGATAAACTCAGAAATGATTATAAACAATTTCTAGAAAGAGCACAGCAGCAAGAACTCAGCAAAGTAAAGGCTCCAGGTACTTCACATTCAGAGCCCAGAGGCCTCTGCGCTGGGACTGATATGAAAGCCTTCTCCCTGAGAACTAGGTTCCACATTACCAAAGGTAAGCTTCCAAATGAGGTAAGCAAGTGAAATTTCTACTCAGCTATGAAACCTATCTATGAACAGTATCAATGACCAGCATGGCATGGTAAGCCTAAGGGGTCAGCAGTGGTATTCAGACCTTGATGATTACCGACAGCTCTCTAACTGGACCTAAGGCCACTGAACAAAAGGGAAGCAATGCCTGACACTGGAAACCTAGTCAACTACCCAGAGATCTTGGAGGGAAACCTAGAATCATCACTTCCCCAAACCAGCAATAATTCCTAATTATATTCTAACTAGTTGTCCTTGTACTCATAATTAAGTGTAATCCTGCCCCATATCAAGGAAATTTCTCTTTGTATAAAATTAGAGACCAATACAGGAAATCAGAACCGGTCAATATGCAGTTATGAAGCCCAGTCCCAATGAACATAACTACAATCTACAATCCATCTACAATCCCAGGAACATTGCAAAAGTGGGGGGCAGAGAGATTGTCAGAGCCAGAGATCAGGGAGTTTGCTGCGAGACGGTCTCCTAGTAGTGTCAAAGCTACACCCATCAGTTCTCACCAACATGACCGCCAAAACGTGAGCTGAGCAAGGACACCACCAGTAGACATGCTAGAGCGGATGGAGGAAAGACCACAAGGCCTCAGAGGGCTCAACTCTACACAGAGAATTAAGGCATACTGTGTGGGAGAAATAGACTTTCCCCACAAAGAGTATATTGATTGGTTATCCAACACCAAATGTCAGCCCTGCAAATGTATACATACAAGTAACATTATACAGACTGTACAGGTTGTATTTATGTATTTAGGAATATATGTGTGTGTGTTTGTGTGTGTGTGTGTGTGTGTGTGTGTGTGTGTGTGTGTAAAACAACAGTTAATGAAAAAAGATACCATGAATTTGGAGGAGAGATCTAGCAGGTGTGTATGGGAGGGTTTGGAGGGAGGAAAGGGGAAGGGGAAAATGATGTAAGTATATTGTAGTCTCAGAAAGCAAAACAAACAGCAACAAAAAGAACTCAGCAAGAAGGCTTATGAGAATGAAAGAGGATCTATATTAAAATTTGTCTCTCATTGATTGTGGCTTTTTAGGACAGACTATAAAGGAAAGAGCTGGGAACAAGGAGCAGAGGATCAAGGAGATTCAATTTCCCCATTTTAAAGGACTAGGATGTGCCAAACACTGCTAAGTGATCACTGTTCTCTATTTGCTTAATCCTCAGTGCAAAACTTTATTGTCTTCACTATTTGACAGAAAGAAAGTAACGTGGAAAGCATTCAAGATCATTCAGATGACAGAACCAAGAGTCAAAAATGCTCGCCCTTTGTGGGGCCAAATCATTTAGATTGCACTACAGTTTGGAGTAAATTGGTGGTGTCAGCCTGATAGAAATCAACAGGTCATTCAAGTGAGGTTTGGGGGCAGAATGAAGTTGGAGACACCTCTTTCTTGAGGTGTCAAGAAATGGACCAGTGGTGTCATTTCCAACTTGGCACTAACAGTAAACACACATGGAGCAAAGAGAGCAGAGACTGAATCTACGAGGCCTCGAGATAGCCTGAGGGATGCCCTGCTAAGCCACACAGCCCTTCCTCCCTTGGGCCAAGTAGCCTGACTGACCAAACGACGAGTATAGTGGAGTACTTGGTAGTGTGGTGGGATGACAGGATGTGGGGGTCTTCAGAGGACCAAACAACTCTTGCTCCTCAGCTTGCCTACTTTCCGGGCACCCGCAGGTGCTGCTCATCATCCCTTTCTGCCTCTTCCCCTCCCCCCCACCGCTGATGCCTTCAAGGCGTTCCCTCCTCTTCTCAGAGCACACTCCAAGCAGAGCGCCTAGCTGAAGCCCTTTCCTGAGATTTAGTACTCCGTCTCGCTCAGTAGCTCTCTTCTCTCTTCTGTAGGATGCTCTGCAGCTGTCTTCACCACACGTTCAACCTCAGTCCCAGCAGTGAGCTGTTCTCCCATGTTCCTCTCCCAGTAGATGAAGCAGGTGTGGGGAATGGAGCACCCATCAGGAGTCTGGTCGAAACACATGAAATGAACCTAAGGGCAAAGTTTGAGCCGAATTGTTAGCAGCACCAGGGTTACGACACTGCAGAGGATAGAGAAAGGACCAACGTACACCCGGTAATGATTCTCAAATATTCTCAAATATTCTATGGCCCCCAACTGTCGATCTTTCCCTTGTATCTTATCCAAAACAGCACTTTTTACCTTCCCCCACCCTATGGGTCTAACTTTAATTTCTGTGACCAATTTTTTTGTGCTTAATATTAGCTTGAGAATCACCTCATCTAGTTGGGAAGAAACAAGCAGCCTCTGAAAGAGATGAACATCTCTGGTTCCCAGCTATTCCGTAGGCTGCCTCCTCTCTGCCAACGCGGCCATTCAATGTGATCTCAAGAATCGGCTATGTAGTAAGTACATCACCATTTCTTAGGAGAAAAACTTCATGCATAGTCACTATCTCCATCTGTTTAAAAATGCAGACTCTTTTTGGCTCTCTGGATGCTTTGCTTCTGTAGGTCCTTGCTTCTGCAGGTCCGTGACTGGGGTTCTTTTAGATGGTTACCACCAGGTCCTTTCTCTCCCTTTGTGTGATAGATGGCTTTTACCATTAAATTCAAGGTCAGCATGCCCGTATCAATATTCTTTCTCATAGCAAAGTGACTTCTTGGAAAAGTAGCTTCCTCCCTGTTACAGTCACTGCCCGTGTGTTTCTGACTCCTCTTCTGGGGCCCTTGAAGACAGAAAGAATTAATAATGATTCACGAGTGAGTCCGGAATTTAAAGAGAACACAGCTGGATGGGCTGACCCTGTTCCATGGTGTCTGGGGCCTCAGCTGGTAAGGCAGTCACAGCTTGGGTGGGAGCAGGTCAGCGAGGGTATCATTTGGAGGGGCATTTATTCACAGGTTGAACACATTGGTTGGGGTGGCTCCAAGGTGGGGGGCTCAGGCAAGATTTTTACCTAGGCTTTCTCTGTGTGTCTGGGGCCTCATACTCCATCCATCTCAGAGAGTGGGTTTAGTCCCAGGGATGGATTTGTTCTGAGTGGACAGTGGTAGAAGAAAGAGGGGACCTATCTAGGTGTGTGTGTGTGCGTGCCTGTGTGTGATTGGAATCCTGGCACAGGGGGCAAAGGCAAGAGAATCTTGAGATCAGGTTCAGCCTGGGCAACATGGTGCATTCAAGGCCAGGAGCATATTGAGACTCTAACATCATGGGCTTGGGTTGTAGCTCAGTGGTAAAGCACATGTTTTACCTGGTTTCAATTGTCAGTACTGAAAAAATAAAAGTGAAAGAAATCCATTCCTTACCTTGTCAAGAAAGGAAGTGTTTTATTGGTAACCCCCTCCCCGCAGCCTAAGGTATTTTTGTTAGAGCAACGGAAACCCAACTAGGAAATCTTCACATGACCTACAAGAAAATCTACACCAATTTTCTTCCCCACATTCTGTACTGAGTGAAATACTACTTTTGTTTAAAGAACATTGTATATGGGAATAAAATTAAGTTGTGATTTGACTGTTTTGTCTAAAAATGGTAATTGTGGTTTTTTATTTGTAAAGGAAAAATTTTTAAATGAAATTTGATTTTCATTCCCCTTATGTACTAAGTACACAATTAAAAGTTTAAAATAATTGTATGCCTTTACTTTCATTTGAAATGTGGGAATTAAACACAGAAACTCTCAATTACAGTGCCCACTAGCAAATAAAGTGGGAATTGCTTTTTTGAAACACTGAAATTGGTAGAGACAATACCAAATGAGTGAGAACTGAAGTTCCCACTCACAAATACCTTTAGTATATTTGCGAGTCTCAGAACCAAACTTTACTAGAAAATATTTATCATGGTCCTATAATAGATATGGTCAATTTTGGCCCATCTTGGTTCCAAGCCACTATGTAGTCTCAAGATTGCATACAGCTTCTTCTCACATAGTGAACACATAAAGCATAAAACAAAATAAAAAATTTTATGTCTTCTGTGTGATAAGCAAACTACATTTTTGGTCTCAGTCATTACTGATGAAAGAACTGCAGGCTGTAAAGTCCTTGAAGTCGCCCCTCAGAGGATATTCAGTCACATTTTAGGTAGGAGCCAAGTTGTTGTTATCTTACTCATTCGTATTTTACAAAAATAATTGCATCTGAGTTTACCAGAATTTTCTGAACGAAACTGCTAATCATTAAGACTGCTTCTTGGTTATGGAATAGTTTCAGGTTCCAGAGACAATGTTTCTTCTCTTTCATAAAAATGTCAGTATAATGAGAGGAAACAAGCAACATACTCATCTGAATTTAACCTGAAATTTCAGATCTTAGCATCCTCTTCTTCCCTCGGACATGTCCTTTCTTTCATAGTGCCAGGGCTTGGTTATCTCATCTGCAGAGAGGGGGTATTAATGCCCAAGGCACAGAACTGCTGAGGATTGAGCAAAATAAAACTTAGGGAACATAGTGGCCCCGCAGACAGTTGGCACTGGGTCAGCACTGGCAATTCCTTTTCATTCCCCTATAGCTCCATTTGAATCTGTGCCTCTCATCCCTAGGCTACTGAAGACAGTCTCTGAAGTTACACTTAGCAGCAGCCCTTGTCCAAGAGAGCTCTTGAAAGCATGGTTTGCAGAGAGAGAGTCACAGGATATGAGTGGTCTCCCGCATTTCAGAAATGCCTAGGTTTTATGTGACCTAGACACGTGTTGCTTTTTTGGAACATTTTCTCATCAGGAGATCCCAATGCCTTGTTGACTCTTTCAGTTGCTTTCTCCAGTCCATCTGGCTTGCTTTTTCACAATCAAACATTTCTTGATAATTTAGTTCTGAGAGGAAGGCATAGAAACACAGGGGAGAAAGGAAATAAAAGTAGGCTTACAGACCATGCACAGAATTACAGGCTGTCCTTGGATTGCTGTGGGTTACGCCCAAAAGAACTCATTATCATTTGATGAAAACATCTTAAGCCGAGTCATGGATGCAACTCAGTGGACAGAGGACTTACCTAGCATTCACTAAGACTTGGGTTCAGTCCCTAGCACAGCAGAAACTGTATGTGGTAGTAGATTCCTGTAATACCAATACTTGGAAGTTCAACGTCTGAGAAGGGGCTCATGAAATCCCACCACTAATTGAGGAGCCATTGGCAATTGATGCAGGGTGGAGAACCAATATTTTTTAAAAGGGATATGGCCCCTGAGAAGCTATCTATGCTCAGGTAAGGTTGTTGATTTGACATCCAAACATGGATGTTCTGCATAGACACTCAATGATGTTTTTATTGTTGTTATATTTGTTTTTTTTTAAGGCATGTGGTCAGGTGTGGTACCCTGGGCCTTTAATCCCAGCCTTTGGGAAGCAGAGGCAGATGTAGCTCTGTGAGTTTAAGGCCAGCCTAATCTACATGGCAACTCTTAGGCAAGCCATGGCTATATGATGTGGAAAGGAAAGGAAAAACTTGACCACATTAAGTTGGGAAGGAAAAGTGATGGGTGAGACAAGGGAGAACTAGAGGTGAGGGAGCAGTTCACATCTCATTATATACATCTGTGAAATTCTTAAACAATAAAAACAATAGTGGTTTTTAATATAAAACACAGTCATCCTTGGCTATATAGGAATTTGGAGGCTAGCCTGTTGTACTTGAAATGAAATCCTGTCTCAAAACAAACAAAACAAAAAACATACACAAAAAGAAAGAAAGAAAGAAAGAAAGAAAGAAAGAAAGAAAGAAAGAAAATATCTAGTTTAAAAAAAAAACCCAGGCATAGTTTAGAACACTGTCTGTGTGGTCTTGCTCATCTTCCTTGTGATTGCATGACTATGGTCTTTAGCCGTCAGACTTCCCGAGTAAGTGTCCAAATGTGTAGGGCTAACTTGGAGAAGAAAGCAATGTTCAAAATCTTCCTTTTTCTTAATGTGGATGGCTTTTGCTCTTCTGTAAAGGGCAAAGTAAGTCCGTCTACAGCAAGCCGGGGACCTTCTAGACTTTCTAGTTTCAGGACAGAAGGAAACCATGTCTTCCTTTTTTGCTAGTGAAGGGCCACAACATACAGGTGAACGAGCTGTTGTTTAATTAGCCCAGGAGGGACAGAACTTTCTGATGTGTTTCTTTTACTTCATCTCATGTAATCAGGATCAGTCACTCTGTAAGAAGAAGGATGCAACAGGCAGATGATGTAAGCGGGTGGCAGGCAGGCTACAGTCTCCCTAACAAACACACGCTAAGAGCTTGCCTAAGGGGCTCTGGTCACTAGCAGTAGACCAGGAATGAGAGTTCATTTGGTTTTCTCCTCACCACAGTCTTGTGAAATGAGTATTCATTTACAGAAGAGGAAAAGGATACTTGGGAAATCTAACTCATTTTCTCAGGGTCAGAAGAGATGGGTAGATGGGCTGGCAAGCCGGTTCCAGCATTTGGGGTTCTGGTACCACAGGACTCTGCTCACCTTTTGACTCCCACTGGCTACTCCATGTCCCACATTCAGGCCTTCCAATTCCACTTCAGTTTTTAAATGAGAGATCATTTACTGTTTGGCTATCTTTCCAAGTGCCAGAATCATCCCTAAAGATAGTATTTTCATAAGTCTGTGGAAAACTAGTAAGATCTGGTTTCCTCACGTGGTAGATAAAGTGCTTGCCAGGAATTGCAGCCTGGGAACTTATTTCCAAAGAATTTCTCTTCCCACCTCTCAGTCTCTCCTCTCTTTCTGCATACATTAGTGTGTGTGTGTGTGTGTGAGTGTGTGTGTACGAGCGCACACACATGCATGTGCTCACTGTCTCACATGTTCACATGGCTAAATACAGTGAAAGGCACTTTATAATATTTAATTCCAAGAGGAGGTAGGTAGGGAGAGAGAGAAAGAGCTGCTGGTGATTAAAATGACTTCAAATCTACAAATGTACCAGAGACAGAAGGACCAGCTAATTTTCCTCACAGGCATTTCCATAAACCATAGCTTCTAATATAGATCTCCCTGATCAGCATTAAGCAGAAACAGCTGTCTCTTATTAGTCATAATTTATGCTCAGGGGAGGGGGATGCTTCTATGTAAACTTGGCCTCTCAAAAGATTGGTATTGTCTTGTAACGATAGAAATAAATTTCTATTAAAATCTCCAGCCCCACCCACACAAGAGCCATCCCCATTGTTTACATCCCTGGGAGAAGATAACATGGGAGGAAAACGGTTTTTATTTTTTCGACATCTCTGTAAGTTCGGACAACATGGGGTTAACACTGATGGTGGCTCTGCTCCTCAGTGTCAGTGCTAAGTTGTGGCACTAACAGATGACGAAGCACACCTGTAGATGCTATGCAGGTCACTTCAGTTTTTCATTTGATTTATTTTTAATTTATGTATTCATAAGTATACCCATTGGCTTGTTTTTTCGTTTGTGTTTTTGGCTTTTTTTTGAATGCACATCTTTTGCATGTAGTTTCCTATTCAGGCCAGAAAAGGGCAGGCCCCCCTGGAACTGGAGTTACAGATGGTTGTGAGCCACCTAACACGGGTTCTGGGAACTGAACCTGGTGCCTCTACAAGAACAGTGAGTGGCTTTAACTCCTGAGCCATGTCTTCAGCCCTGATCACTTAGATTTTAAGGAAACCTTTTATAGGCAAGGCAATATCATTTTAGGCTTCTTCTGATGTAGTCGATTTCGGGAGATTTGAATGTAACTGTCATTCAGAATGGGCCTTTACTTTTTGTCCTGTTGCCATATGCAATTTCCAGTTTCTTTCAGACTGACCTACTGCCTGCTCTTTCCACATGCCTGTTATAAGTATCCAACTTGATTAAGACATAATAAGGTTTAAGAGCAATGCACTCCAACCCCATAGCCTGATTGCTCGGGAGTCTTAATATATTCTTCTGCATGTTGCAATCTGCCTGATATGCGGTGAAGGAAAACCACACTGGGGACCTTCAGCAACTCTGTTGACACTGCCATGGCCCAGTCTCCTCTCCTCTAAACACCAGAGCACAGCCTCTCCTGACTGTCCTGCCAGTGAGGTGCAAACATTCATAGACTCCCCCTCACAGCTGTGGCATGCAGAAGACCTTGATCTATTTGGGGTGGAACAATATGATAATTTAATTTCCTGTTGGTAGTTGGATTTAATCTCTGTGTGGCATCTGATAGCTGTAAAATGCCAGCAGCTGGGATGGAGCAGAACATGCAACTCGCTTCACGTCATGTTTCAGGCATCACTAGAGGGAGCCAGAGGAAGCTGCAAGTGTCCCTCTGCCTCAAGTCCCTGTGCACAAGTGAAATTTGTCTGTGATGGATAACAAACACATCTGCACTAAATGTCTTAGGCTAAATTGTCACTTGGACCTAAAGACGTGTGAAATCTAACCACACGTTCCAATAATCTGATGATCTAATAGAAGTAAACTGCATGGTTTTGACCCTCCTTAAATGCCCATGGTGGACAGTGATGTGCAGCAAATCATCAGTGCACTGAATTACTCCGGCAGAGCACACACAACTGCTGCTATGAACGTCTCCAAGAAAAGCAGCCTCCCCCCTTTGAGGTGGGACATCCTGTGCTTGGCTCATGTGTTTGACATGGACCTGGAAGGGCGAGGAAGTCTTAGGATACTGGGATCAGCATTTGAGACACGTGGAAGCGGAGCATCCAGGATAGAAGCTGTCCACGTGTCCATCTCCCTCAGGGAAGGCCCACCTGACCACAGCACTCTTTTCTTCCTGAGTCTGTCAAAGGTCGCCAGTTATTTACTGGATTACAATACACATCAGAGCATGGCATAGCAGGCTGGGTCCCACTATGTAAAAACAAATCAAAAAAAAATGGAAAGTTGCAGTATGGATTGACCCCAAGAGCTATAAGTCGCACACAGTTTGGGTCTTGGGTACACTAGAGAGGTATTGAAGTTTCTGGATCAACTGAGTGGCATGCCTTAGCATCAGTATGAAAATAACACACATACAAGATCGATCAATTAATCTCTTTTGTACAATTCACCGCTTAAAGAAAAAGAGTTTGGATCAACTCTACCAGCTTGTAGCTATTGACGTCATCAGTATTGTGTTTGTTTTTAAGGTTCTTCAAATCAGAGTAAACCTGTGAAAATTAAATTACTGTTAAGTCTTTCAGCTGCCTCCTCCTTTTCCTCTTAAGGGCTGAGGATGTGGGAATGGCTTAGTCAATGGTAGAAATTACTTACCCTTTTAGACTCATTAAATGTAGGGACATTTGGGACAAGAACAGTAAGCTGTCACCAATTTCTAAGCAGTGAGATCTTTGTTGTTGTTCTTGCTTTATTTTTGGAGACAGGGTTTCTCTGTGTAGCCCTAGGTGTCCTGGAACTAGCTCTTAGAGACCAGGCTGGCCTCAAACTCACAGAGATCCCACTGCCTTTGATGGGATAAAAGGCATGAGTTGCCACCACCCAGCTAGCAGTGAGACCTTGAGAAACAATAATAAAAGAAATGTAAAGTGACGGTTTAGTTCTTTGTTTTTTTTCGGAGAACCTAAAATCAAAGCTAAGCGAGCCAGCTGTTCCATGGGATTGGTGCCCATTTCTGATCAGCTTTCTTCATTGCTGTTGGAGATGGAGGAGCTCTTTGTCATGCCAGCTTCTGAAAAGCACCAGCCACTCAGAATAAAGTCTCCATCGTGTGGTCAGCCTTCTTGTGGAAAACCTGTTATCACTTCCTGGGTTCTGAGGCTTCTACAAGTGTGTCATATAACCCATAACCATGGAGATTTATTTTGAAACCATCTTTAGTATTAAATTATGCTTTACCTTGTAGTAGGCTTCCTGTCATGTGCATCGTCCTGACTTTGGGACAACTAAGAAGGATTTTACAACAGCTACGCTGTGTGAGACTTTGAGTCATAGAGGAGCAAAGGAAGTGTAGACATGACTCGCAGTGAGACTGATACTTCACAGGAGCTACAAAAGAAAATAAAAATATTACCAAAAAAATTAATTGAAAAGGGCTGGGCAGTGGTAGTGCGCACCATAATTCCAACACTTAGGAGGCAAAGACAGGTGAAGCCCTGTGAGTTCAAGGCCAGCTTGGTCTACAAAAGCTTGTTCCAGGACAGGCTCCAAAGCTACAGAGAAACCCTGTCCTAAAGTAATACATGTTCCTCAGGAAGTCAGGCCTTAAAGAGATGATAGTGCTTAATGAGGCTGTGTTAAAGGAATTCTAGGTCATTTGAGACAATTACAAGTATTGGTTAATACTTGTAAAAGTACATCACCATACATGTGCCTGGCATTCAGAATCCCTCTATGCATGTTTTTCCCCTTCTGCTTCTGCATCACCTGATGAACCTACCCAGAGGCACTTCATCAAATGCTGGAACTGCACAACTTAACCTTTCCCGAAACCAGACTTATAAACGAAATCAGCATTTCTTCCTTATAAAGTATCCAGCACCAGCTATTTTCTTACAGGAAACTAAAACCCAGACACTGCCCGAAGGCCCAAACGAGAGTATGATGGAAATTCTCCAACAGAAGCCAAGAATTCTCATCTTTAGTGTTAAAATAGTAAAGACATCAGAGGCAAAGAAGATGGTGAAAACCTGAGACTAAAACATGTACAAAGGAAAATACCTGGGGCAAAGAGTGGTGGCAGGAAATACTCAGAACAGAACAACGTGGAGCATCGTATCATTTCCATTCTGCGAGATAGCGAACATTATTATTCGAATATTAAGAGATGACCTGGGAGGAAAAAAATGAGAAATTTTAACAGGATCACTGACCAGCTGAGCTGGAAAATGGAATGTTGCATTTAAAGCTAGATTACATTCAAAGTTATTCTGTTCATCAGCCAGGAGTCATTCACAGCATAGAACAGAGAAAGTGGGGCTGAGTCAGAGTTATAACTTAGAAAAGTCATTAATCATAGAAGTGATTGGGCAAGTGAGCGAATAAGGAGATTCGCCATTGTCTAATGGTCAGAGGCAGATGAGAAGTGTAGGCTTTATTTGTGGGGCTGTTACAGGCAGCCACAGTGTTGAGCCCAGAAACAAAGGAATCAACAATGACCACATCAGAAATAGGAGAGGTGAGGTAAAGAGCTGTTCCTTTGACTCTGGAGTTGTTGGGTTTCATGACTGCATCATCTAAGGTAGAGATTCCTGCGCTGGGGTGGAAATACAGATTTAACATCAAAGAAGGAATTCAGGTGAGGATTACCTCCCATGAGGCTACTGTGTGCTTTTTCCTGTGTAAGCAGCAGAGCTACGTGTGAAATTATGCGAAGACAATTCCAGTCTTTGTTTTTAATAAGGTATCGATGATTTGCAAATAGAACACGAATCTTCTAATCTGACTTTAACTGACTGCCATTTGATACTGGCTTAGGTCATTTTATTAATGATTTCAGCCCATGGAGAACTCCAGCAATTTGATTCCCTACCCCACTCCAGGAGTCAGGATCACAGTGCTGTCCACTGCAACCAGTGTGGGAAAAGGCAGGCTCAGAGTCTCTCCAGTCACTGATCCCGACGATGCCATCGAATCCTGACAAAGCCTAAGCAGAGCCAGCCATGGCTGTAGAAATATCCATTTAAACACATTTTCTAAAGTAGTATAAAAAAAAAACTTGAAAAGGCATCCATATTTTATTTCACTGAAAATATTCATTTGGGAATTCTTAAAAAATAAATGCACAAAAAGGATTCAAAAATGTCCTTGTGGTATGAGTGTGCAACCTTTGGGTATATGCCCAAGAGTGGTATTGCTGGGTCTTGAGGTAAATTGAGTCCCAGTTTTCTGAGAAACCATCATACTGATTTCCAAAGTGACTGTACAAGTTTGCACTCCCACCAGCAATGGAGGAGTGTTCCCCTTACTCCACATCCTCTCCAGCATAAGCTATCATTGGTGTTTTTGATCATAGCCATTCTGATTGGTGTAAGATGGTATCTCAGAGTCACTTTGATTTGCATTTCCCTGATAGCTAAGGATGTTGAGCAATTCCTTAAGTGTCTTTCGGCCATTTGCAATTCTTCTTTTGAGAATTCTCTGTTTAGGTCTGTACCCCAAGTTTTGCTTGGATTATTTGGTAATTTGGTATCAGGTTTTTTTTAGTTCTTTATATATTTTGGAGATCAGTCCTCTGTCCGATGTAGGGTTGGTGAAGATCTTTTCCCATTCCATAGGCTGCCGTTTTGTCTTAGTGACTGTGTCCTTTGCATTACAGAAGCTTCTCAGTTTCAGAAGGTCCTGTTTATTAATTGTTCTTTTCAGTGTCTGTGCTACTGGTATTATATTTAGGAAGTGGTCTCCTATGCCCATGCATTCAAGGATAGTTCCCACTTTCTCTTCAATGAAGTTCAGTGTGGCTGAATTTATGTTGATCCATTTGGGCTTAAGTTTTGTGCATTGGGATAGATATGGATCTATTTGCATTCTTTTATATGTTGACATCCAGTTATGCCAGCACCATTTGTTAAAGATGCTTTTTTATTTCATTGTAAAATTTTAGCTTCTTTATCAAAAATCAGGTGTTCATAGGTGTGTGGATCAATATCGGGGTCTTTGATTTGATTCTATTGGTCCACCTGTCTGGTTTTTTGTTTGTTTGTTTGTTTTTGTTTTGTTTGGTTTGGTTTGATTTATCAAGACAGGGTTTCTCTGTAGTTTTGGAGCCTGTCCTGGAACTAGCTCTTGTAGTCCAGGCTGGCCTTGAACAAACAGAGATCCACCTGCCTCTGCCTCCTGAGTGCTGGGATTAAAGGCATGTGCCACCACTGCCCGGCCCACCTGTCTGTTTTTAAGTCACTAGCAAGCATTTGCCCAACTGTTTTCATAGGAGCATTATTTGTAATAGCCAGAACCTGGAAACAACCTAGATGCCCCTCCAACTGAAGAATGGGTAAAGAAAATTTGGTGCATTTACACAATGGAGTATTACTCAGTGGTAAAAAGCAATGGCATCTTGAAATTAGCATGCAAATGGATGAAACTAGAAAAAACTATCCTGAGTGAGGTAACTCACACCCAGATAGACAAACATGGTATGTACTCACTCATAAGTGGATATTAGATGTAAAACAAAGGATAACCAGCCTATAGTCCACAATCCCAGCGAAGCTAGATAACAAAGAGAAACCTAAGAAAGACATGCATGGATCCCTCTGGAAAGGGGAAACAAACAAGACATCCTGAAAAAATTAGGAGCAGGGAGAAAAGAGGGAGGAGGGGAGTGAGAGGGGAAAAGGGGAGGGAGGAGAAGAACATGAAGGAATGGGATGCTCAAGAAGGGGAAGGACAGTGAGGGAGAGAAAGGAAAGAGATATCTTGATTGAGGGAGCCATTGAGGGACTATGGAGAAACATAGCACTAGGGAAAATCCCAGGAATCCTCAAGGATGACCCCAACTAAGACTCTGAGCAACAGTGAAGAGGATACCTAAATTGACCTTGCCCTGTAATCAGATTGATGACTACCTTAATTGTCATCATAGAACCTTCATCCAGCAATTGATGGAAGCAGATACAGAGATCTACGGTGAAGCACACTGGGCCGAGCTACCTGAGACCAGCCCAAGAGAGGGAGGAGCGATAATACGAGCAAAGCAGACAAGCCCATGATGGTGATACCCACAGAAACAGCTGGCCTGAGCTAGTGAGAGCTCACTGACTCTAGACTGATAGCGGGCGAACCTGCATAGGACCAAACTAGGCCCACGGAATGTGGGGGACAGTTGTGAGGCTTGGACGGTCTGTGGGGCCACTGGCAGTGGGACCAGGGTTTATCCCTAGTGCTTGAACTGGCATCTAGGAGCACGTATTTTGGAAGGGATACCTTGCTCAGCCTAGATATAGAGGGGAGGGCCTTAGTCTTTCCTCGAAGTGAAGTGTTAGACTTTGTTGACTCCCTATGGGAAGCCTTATTCCTTCTGAGGGGTGGATGGGGAGGTGGGGTGGGGGAAGGTGGAGGATGTGGGAGGAGGGGAGGGAGTGGGAATGGGGATAGCTATGTAAAAGAAGAAAAGATTGCATTAAAAATTATTAAGAAAAAAGGACTTCAAAATATTCACAATGAGAAACAACTGAGGTGCATGTAGAACATCCATTTAGTATATTAATATAAATAACAGGTAAGTTATACATATCAATGTAATGGGATACCCCATAACAGTCATCAACCATGAGAAAGTAGACATATATTTTTTTAGAAGGAAGTCCAATATACCTGTGGTAAGTAAAACAGTAGCTTAGGGTCCAGAGAGATTAGACTGCTCATCAATTTAGAGCACTTGCTGTTCTTATAGACCTGGATTCAGTTCCCAGCACCCAAAAGGAAGGGGAAGCTCATATATAGCTATAACTCCAGTCAATGGGATCCGACAGCCTCTTCTTGTCTCCTTGGGAACCTGTCTCCATCTGGTGCACATACATATATATAGGCACATATATATACATAAAATAAAAACAAATCTTTTTAAAGCAGTAAATTATATATATATTTACAGCCTAATCACATATACACATGGCATTTCAGTATAAATCCACATTAGAATATTCAAATCACATTGCATAGATTGATTATAGGTATAGGTATAGATTCAAATGTGTGTATGGTTGCAAAGAAGCTACATAGGAATCTACAAATTCATCAACTATCAGCAACCATTAACTTTGGAACTGGGGGACTACTTTTAAAAGCAACCACACTCTAGAAATTTCTAGTCTAGTTTATTGTTCCACAGAAGATTAACTTATGAGAGGTGTGGGTCAGGCTGTACCAGGGCTGGTAGGGCAGGCCATGCCTCCATGCTGCAGAAGACAGTAAGCCAGCCTGGACAGATGGATGCCCGATCAGACAGGAGGATCCTGTAGGGAGACACCTTAGCATGTCTTGAGACCCTAGCTTCCTCCACTTCATCAGCAATCCCAGCTGTGTTTCCTAAGATGATCAAGTTTGACAGCTGTCGGCCAGCTGATGAAGGTTTTCATGTGTGAAAGGACCAATACATCGTTGGAATAGGTACTGAATAATTTAACCTGAATTAGCAAATACTGGGAAAACATCCCAAATAAGAACATGATTGTTTCTATTAATCTGGTTGTGATTCGCGGCAAGCGCTTAGAGGGGAGTTTCTGCATGACTAATTCTCTATTCTCTGAAGGCGATGTCCTCAGCAGAAAAGTGTTCCAAGCATTGAAACTCTGATGATGGACACTGACCCCAGGTTACCTTAAAAATGTGCTTTTTGCCTGGGGGTGGGAGGCAATATCCCTATTCAGTTCTAGAATTTTCCTGTTCTTTGTCAAGGTCAGGGGTATTCAGAGCTTCATCTTTATTGAAAACATATGTCAGTAAAAGCACAAGTAATAGATGCCTGAGCCAGTGTGTTTATACCTTAAGGACTGGATTGGGTTTGAGCCGCTCAGCTGTTTCTGTGGATTGTAAAAAATTACGCCTAGCTAATCCTTTTCACTTAGTCCCGCCTACTCCAAAGGGTTATTGAATGGTTATTTGGACAATATGTGAGGACAGGAAGGAGCTGGGAACAGTAAAGCAGAGAGCCCTGCTTACGTTTTCTCTGGGGCAGTGACCGAAAGGTAGCCAGGAACCAGGGCCATTCTGAAAGGAGGAAGACACATAGACATGTCTGTGGGTGTGTTCAGTTTCCACACCAAAGCCTCCAGGGTTACACTTGCTGAGAAGCCTTTCAGTTTATAAGAGAGAAAAATAGTCTGAGTCAGTTGAAATAAGAAAGGAATTTGTCTTATTTGACTAAAAATCCTAGAGATTGTGTCAGAGAGCTTTTTTTTTTTTGTTAAACTGAGGGTTATAGTTACATTTCTTTATGTATCTCTTAACTCTACCTGCCTGTGTCAGCTGTCTACCTACATCACACCTCTTTAGAAGAGGGAGAGACTACAGGTGTCCCCCAGTCCCCAGCTATGCTCTGGAAGAGGAGGAAACTTTGTGCAGTTGGAACATCGTGATTCAAATCACACAATCGTCTTAAATTGGAGCAGAGGTGTTGGAGGCAGCAACAGTCAGCCCTGCAGGGCAGGATAGTCTGCAGGACAGAGCATGCATGCTCTAAGTTCAGAATCATGAGTGCAGTGAAGCTGCCTGATGCAGTGTGGATAAGTTCTGTCGGTAGCTCCTCGGTTCATTACCTGTTCTGTTTTTTAGCTCATTCTTGGTTATTGTATGGTCAGAAATGTTTTACTGTTGCAAGATTTTTTATAATTCCAACATTCAGTCACATGACCCCATATGACTGTCTCCCTACTATTTAAGAAGCTGGGAGAAGAAGGACTTGATCCAAATTACTTTATCTGAGATGCAGTTTCCGTGTTTCATTAGACTTCATATATGAGAGTGTGCTCCAGGTTAACCCATGTTAGGGCTTAGTCTGCAACTTAGCACTGTTGGGAGTCAGTGGAGTCTTTAAGAAATTGTGACCAATAAGAAGTCTTTAGATCGTTGGTAGTATCTCTTTACAGCGTATCGTGGAAACCTGGTCTTGTTCTCCCCACTGCTTCTTAGACATAAGGTGAGGTGCATTTTCTTGACTGTGTTCTCCAACCATGATGTTCTGACTTGCCATGGTACCAAAAGCAAGGGAGCCAATTCACCATGGACTGTCACACCCAAACTGAGTCAAGACAACCTTCCTCTCCTTATGAGTTGACTTTGACTTTCTTGGGTTATTAATTATAGTCACTGGAAGAAGAGAGAGACAGAATTAACTGAAGATGGTATTTGAATACATACTTTTTAAAATAAGAGAAAGTTTTCAGTCTTTAACTTTTGTGAAGTTGCTCTTCTTATAGGTTGCCAAAAATGGAAAAATAATAGGGCTGTCAGCTCCTTTTGGACTCAAACCCATACAGAATTTGACACAGAGCAGATATGGAACTCAGGCACATATATATTTCCATATAAGGGAAGATTTGTTTCTACCCACGTGTTTCTGGAGCCACCATTGCTGGTAGCAACCAAGCCCCTGTAAGAATTCCAGGACCCAGCCTGGAGCACAAATGTCCTTTTCAGGTCCTGCACTGCTGTTCAGAAAAGCGAATGCTGGTCAGGCCCTCACGGATGTCCCTTGCATGTCTTAGATGTCAGTCACAGTGCTAACCGGACCTGGTGCCTTCCCACAAAGAGAGCATGAGTTCACACACGTGGAAGACACTCCCTCTTGTCACCTCAGCCACATGCAGAAAGCGTAAGTTTGCAAGCTACACATGCTGCTGACACATATATAAGTAACTCACAGCCCGACGACCACCATAAACAGGTGCAATGACCTAAAGTAAAACAGAATCCTGTATCCTCCTGACTTCTCCTTAGCTGGCCCTTTCTTAAACTTTTGTGTGCTCCTGTCACTGAGTAGATAAAGCCCATGCATTGGATGGCCCACGGTGACTGTCTGTTGTCCCATTTAGGGGTGAGATTACAGTGGATTTAGGTCCCACATTTGCAATCTCATTTCAATGTCTCCCAACTGCATCCCATAATGTTCAGTGCTAAGATATTGCATGGATTCTGTCTCTGCTGACATATTGTTAAACATTCAGGGACCATCCTTCTGGAGGAAACACAAATATGGAGTCAGTGAGTTGGCTCAGCGGGTATAGGCACCGGTTGCTGAGTCCGAATTCAATTCTTGGGATCCACAGAACAGGAGAGAATTGCATCCTAAAAGTTGTCTTCTGACTTCCCATATCCACCTAAAGACACGCAACAAATAAATAAACAAATAAAGGAAGGAAATGTGGTTTTTGAAAAAAAAAAAAGACTAAAATGCAGGTGCCTGTGTACAGATGCAATTTTTTATGAACTTCATCATATTAAAGAATAGTTAATTTACATTGTCCTCATTGTAAACCATATGTTGTGCCTCTTTCCTCCCAGAAGAGTCCAGTTCATTTACTCTGAACCCTTGTATCTGTAGCTCATCTAAAACTGAAAGCGGGAGCCTAGGTTACCCTCAGTGTGAACATTCTTAGATGTTATTTTTTACTTATGTGAATAAAAAGAAAGCAAACCCACCAACACAGACGCCAGGAACCCATTTACGATTTCCCCTGGTAAATCAGAGAACATTTTTCCAAAAGTGAGGAATATTTGCCCTAACATTTCATAAAATCCTCAATGTAATTACTATAGATTGGTGTATCTTAGATTTACTCTGAATTATAAATATTTCATCCATACCCACTTGCTTGAGTGCAGACAGTAAGCAAAATTATAAACCCAGTTTATGCTTTTGGCATTGGACAATTCTCACGATATAAGTGCCAAGGTTGGTGGTCGGCAGTGGTTGGCTCTAGGCCACTGACTTGATGTCAGGGAAGATAAGGTTGGATAAGGAAGGCTGGCAGTGAAGCTTGCAATTCTATTATATTTCAGCCACACAGCTCAAATGATGCAAATAGTTACAAGTGCACACATAAGAGTAAAATGTACTAGCTTGAGAATCTAGCCCACTTGTTAGAGTGCTTACCTAGTGCACACAAGATCCTGGCTTCACACTTCCGTGCAGTGTAAAAGCAGACATGCTGGCACATGCTTGTAACGCAATAGAGACGGGAGGGCCAGAACTTCAACGTCATCCTCAGGTACATAGTGAGTTCCCGACAAGTCTGGGCTTTATGAATACTGCCACATGGGGAGAAAAGGAACATGTGCGCGTGCATACACACACACACAGACACACACACACACACACACATGAGGGGGGAAGAAAGAGGGAGAGACAGAGACCCAGAGGGAGGTAGTCATTCAGGAAGGGTGAATCTTGAGTATTTATTACCTTTAAGATTATTTAATCATTAAGCTTAAGTGTTTTTCATTTTAATGACGCCTGTGTCTCACAGCCAGCTCAGAAAATTCAGCCATCTGCAGTCAAAAGCCCAGCACACCACTGAGGTCTGTATGCACAGGTGCTCTTAGAGTTGGGGGGACTCATTTCTTAACTTTTAAATGTCCTTTCTTATTTATAGAGCTCAAATTTTAAGCATGATTTATCATTTCTTGAGCAGTTCTTTAACTCCTCGAACAATTATTAAACACGCTGAACAGTTGTGGCTGACAAAATTACTTTTTGGTACATCCTACACTATTCATGACATCGGTGACAAACACAACGTGAGAGGTGGCCAGGGCAGCAACAGAGTCCCGGGTCACTATTAGCTCCCTTGTCTTCTCCTGTGAGCCATTGGGTTCCCCTCTCTCTAGACAGGATCCTAGGCCAGCGCACAGTCCAGCCCAGGGCTTGTCCTATGATGGGTGTTGAGCACATTGCTGTTGTGTAACTGATGCCAAGAGGGGCAATTTCCAGCATTTCCCAGTGACACTTTCCAGTTGGTTTTGACTGCCTCTGGTTTAGCCTTCTCACTTGTACAGATGTGTTTGGGGAACCATTTGGTTTGCAGGTTCTGCCTGCCAGGGTTCAGTTGCCGAAGGTCCTGGGGACTATTCCAGCCCTCCTGTTTATGATTCCCACTCTGCTGACTTTGGCTGGCCTGTGTGGAATCCACACCCAGCTGGAAAGTCGATTGGATGGAGCAGGCCTCTCCTGTCCTGTCAACTTTGACCTCAAAGAGTGTGTCCTGGCACCAGGCGTTAATTTCCATTTTAGAATTCCAATTTGAGACATTGTGCCATTTCTGCTGGATAATTTACGGAGCTTATATGCTTGGATAGGTATTTCAGTGGGGGTACCTTGTAGTCCTGGAAACACAAATTAACCAGGAATGTAATGTGCTTAACCTAAGATAGCGAGCCGTTTTCTCTGATTCATGCCGAGGAGTGGGGAGCCCTTCAGGGGACACTGAAATGCCCCTGACAGATTGCACACACGTGGGCTGTCATCTAACTGATAGTCTCTGGACACAGCCTGCCTATTTGGAGAGAATTCGTGTTGCTGGTTAAATGCCACCCACCTACTTTGAGAAACATTCAACTGCAATATTTAAGAATAATGTTCTTTCAGAACCTACATTTTTGGTCTAATGACTTGGCATTGGTGAGACAGCTTAGAAAATAAAGAGCAGTCACCAGGGTCAGGAACATGTGTGGCAAGTCACAGAGAACCTGGTGTAGGCGTCAGCACCGTGAGCTACACAAAATGTAAATCAGGATCAATAAGATAAAAAGCACATACATAGCCCTTACTCACACATTGAATATGGATGTTAAACTGGTATTTTCATACAATGGGAGAATCTAAAACTAGTAATATTTCCAGAGAGCAGTCAAACAAAACGACAGCTAATTTGTTTTGCAACAATTGAGAACATTACTTTTTAAATAAAAATACAAATACTTGTGTATAAAACCATAAATACTTAAACTAGGCTACAGATATGATTATGCAAGAATGTTCTGGACATTAGAGTGTGGACTCTACACAATCATGGACTTCATTTACAATGGACCGTGAAAATATGGGAATAAATTTCTTGAGAACTAGACAACAATAATTTATAAAAACAATGTGCACCCTTCCCTTCTGTGTGCAGAAAAGATTTTCCAATATTAAAACATGGACATTAATACAGAGACAACCTTGAGTGTCACTGAAATATCAGGGTCACGGAGCTGATGCATGATTCCTACCCAAGAGCTTTGACCAAGTGCTTCAATAGCAGAGCTCCAGGGGTCACACTGGCTCCAGAGGTTGTGCATCCGTAGCTTACATTCTGCTGTGGGAAGACCTAGGCCCAGCTGAGCCACAGCGGACAGCAATGGTGTAGACGGCAGAAGAGTTGGGCTTCCTAAGCCTTGGGACTTGGCAATGTTCCAAGCTTTCCTTTATTGAAGATGAAATACTTTGTGCTCTGGTTCCGGGAAGAGATAGACGTTCTTGGTCTTTCACACAGATCTCTCTACTCTACCAACAGGACTGAGAAAGTGAGGCATTTGGAGCCACTTTCTCCGAACTCAGAAGTTCTGCACTGAGTCAATGCCGCCGTTGTGACTTTTCAACTGTATGTATTTTGTTAGACCTTGTAAACCCCTAAAACTCTTTCTGGAAACAATGTGATGTAGAGCAGAGGGACATGGTCAAACTTCTTAGAACTATGACCACTAAAAGGGCAAACATAGCTATAGAAACAAAGCAAAAAGAACATGGCTTTCTTCAGATGAAACTCAGAATGGAAGGGGTTGAGAAAAGGAATGTCCACCCTAGAAAACATGTTGATGGTCGATCCAATTTTTGGCATCTTCTCTCTGTAAGAACTATAGGAGAGTAAGGCCTGGGATTGTTAGAATGGTTGCACATACTCATCAACCCAAACAGAAGTTCTGAATCTCAATTGCCCCTAATTGTGTTACTAAAAATACTTTTTATGTTACGAAGGACACAGTTCCACCCTCTGTTCTAGTTACATTTAGAAAGCAACTTAGAGGAAGAAAGTGTTTATTTGGTTGATACTTCTAGGTTATTAAAGAACTCAAGGCAGGCATTTGGCAACAGGACTGCCCATAATTTCATGAAGTGTCACCTCTGACAAGGGAACTCACTCAGACTATGAAGTACAGCATGGAGGAGCACTGGCTTGCTCTCCGGCTCACTCAGAGATTCATACTTAATTGGCTTCTTACAAAAACCAGCACCACCTGCCCAGGGAATGGTGCCTCCCACAGTGGGCTGCTCCTTCCTATATCAATAGACAATCAAGACAATCCCACGCAGACATGCCCATACCCACAGGCCAATCTGATTTGGGCAGTCCCTCAATTCAAATTTCTTTCTCATGTGACTCTAGACTATATCAAGTTGACAGGTGACACTAACTTGGACACCATTGCTTGAGTCCCCTAAATTTTCTTTTCATGTGTACTTGTGACACTGATGTCAAATAATGTCCTTTAAACCATTGAGATACAACCAGCCAGAAACCACCACTACCAATTAATCAGATATTGATCTGTGGAAGAAAATTAAGAGAATGCTTCAAGAAGTGACGAAGAACTGTGTGTTTGAGATAAAGCTTTATTAGCCAGTTAGTAGATAAGACATCAGATAGATAATCTTCCTCATGTGCCCACATACATACTAAATAAATAAATAAAATCTTGAAAGACAAGAGCATTGTTATAATCTGGTCTGTCCCCTTTGACTCCTCTAGCACACCAGAATGCATGGCTGCTGTGTCTTTGTCATTGTCTCTGAAAAGTATTGTAAGTAGGATAATTTACAAGGCTAATTTTATAGGCTTTTATTTGTCCTCCAATGTTTTCTAGAGGTATCTCATTCTCAAAAGTCAGGGTGTAAAAACCTATACTCACTTCTTTAGCATCTGCCCTAGTGATGGGCCATTTAAGGAAACACAGCTCTGGGTAGGTTTCCCAGGTCTGCTCTAGGAATGGAATGATGCCCCAGGAGACTGTGTCATTTATTCAACTGATCCAATGATTGCAAGAGTATGTGTTGTGTTTACATGAAAATGCATACAATTTTATTTCAGGCACTTTTTTTAAGTGCTTAAGACTAAGTTGAGTATTTAAGAGTTGCTTATAATCACTCACTGGTAATCATGTCCACACGGCTGTGTTTTCTATCTGACCTTCATTGGAGATGATTCAGATCATCCTACATACATACCCCATGTCCATCCACTTTTGTCTTATCGGTTTGTTTTTTCTTAATTATTGATATAATAATGTAGCATAATTATTTTATTTTATTAAGTAATATTCTTTTATGAATTCTGGGGAGTGGAGAAATAGGTCAGCATTTAGGGGTACCCACTGCTTTTCTAGAGGATCAGAGTCCAATTTCCAGTGCCTAGATCAGGTAGTTCACAAGATCAGACATCCTCTTCTTGCCTATGTAGGCACCCACACATATGTGGTACATGCACATGCATACACACACACACACGCACAAATGTGCACATACACATACATGAATAAAGGCAAATTAATTAAATATGAATTTTAAGGCTGATATTGTATTTAATGGTTTAAATCCAAAGTGAATATGTAATCGTTCTTCATCTTGGATCTTGTATCCTTTGATTTTACTAATAAAAATCTTAAATATTTTTAATGATAAGTACAAATTGAGATGTTTTTTCAAACAATTTTTTAGCTATGTTTTTGATGGCTCTTCTTTTAAAAATGCATTTTATTTTTAATTAACTGTATTATGTGTGTATGTCTGTGTGTACATGCTTGTCTGTGTGTACATGCATATCTGTGTGTGTGTGTGCTAGTGGCCATGGAGGCCAGAAGAGGGCTCTGGATCTTTTGAAACTGGAGTTATATGTGCTTGTGAGCTGCCTGACATGGATGTTGAGGACTGAACTCAGCTCTTTTTAGAGTAGCACACACACAAAACTGTTGAGGCATCTCTTTAGCTAGCTCTTCTTATAATGAAAACTACCAGGTTGAAAATTAAAGTTTGTGAAAATTCCTGACATGCATGTCTAAACTACCTTCTGGAAAAGTCATTCCAACTTACACTCTCCTCAGGAGCTTAGACACAGAGTTGCTGTTGCCTCGTGGATTAGGCATATTTAATCTTTAATTTCTTAGTGAATATGGCATATCACTATGTCTGAATTTGTACTTAAATTGTGAGGTTGGGCTTTCATGGGCATAGTCACTGTTTGTATTCCATTCCTGACAGTCACAGATTTGCTCACAACTTTATCTTTGACTTTAGTGAGCACCTCTTGCACTGTCCATTCCTGAGACTTAAGAAGATAGCAGGTGTGGTTTTCCCGCTACAATCTTCAAGTTCATCAGTCCTTTCCTCTCCCCATATTTTGCTGCTTTGAGATGCCCCCTCCCTCAGGTACCCCTCCCACTTGCCATTTCTTTTGTTCTTCATTCACCTCCAAGTTTTACAAGTGACTGTTGAGGGTCACTACTAAATTTTACTTCACATTGTGATGAAGAGCAAGGGCTTGTTTCTTGTCCACAAATAAATCAGCTGCTCTTCACCCACAGACTTATTATTCACAATAGTAGGATGCATGGTACGCTAAAGGCATATACATAAATCCATACCTTGAAAGAGCCCAAGTTCAGTTTTATGTTGCTTCCTGGTTGATCTTTTACTAACTCTCATTTGCTAATAACATTCCGTTACTGTGTTGTTTCCCCTTTAACTCCTGTGGTTTTGTACGGTGTCATTGTGTCTGAGTAACAAATGCATTTTTCTTAGCCTTCTCGTGATGCTTGGGAAGTATCTATCCTCTGAGTTTTTAAAAACCATTATTACTTTTTAATTTATTTTAGGTGTGTGTGTGTGTGTGTGTGTGTGTGTGTGTGAGTGAGTGTTGGGCTAGACCCATGGGACAGTGTGAACTTAGAGGACAAAGGACAGCTTGCTGGCATGAATTCTTTCTCTCCACCACGATGGTCTCAATGGATCAAGTTCAGCTTCATCTCTGGTTTGGTGGCAGGCACCTTTACCCACTAACTAGCCCTACCAGCCCATTTCTGGTTTTTATTCTTCCAGATGTACTTGAGAGTGATATTACCAAATTTTCCCCTTCCAACTTTACCCTATCATAAATAGCATTGAAGTTTTCATTTTATTTAGCCTAAAATTAGTACTGAAGCATTAACAGCTATGTACCAGTCACTTGTAGTGACACAGCACTGTGAGCTGAGGCCTTGACCTATGTCTCATCTGTCTTTCGTGTAGACTCAGTTTCTGCTAAGGTATCATTTTGTTGTTCTTACCATTAGGAAAAGTGGTTGTTTCTCTAATGCATACATTTCTCAATCCATTTTCTTTCTCTCTCTAGCAAAAGAGCAAGTAAGTCATTTATAACAACCAATAAATCATTATTGTCTTTTACAGCATTCACAACCTCCAGAGTGCTATGGCCACACGGTAGTGGCTGGATTTTCCAGAACAAAGGCAATTCATGTTGTGTTAACAGTGAACGTCCTTTATGAGATAAATGAGTTCAAAACATCTTGGTGAGGAGGGCTGAGGATTAATGTTAAATCAGTACAAACAGCATCTTAGAAATCCCTGTGTATATTACCATATAAAAGCCTCCCAGAAGCTCAGCAAATAAGAGATGTGGGTTCCTGTTAACTTGTCATTTAGCATACTCCATGTGCTATTGCCCAAGCTCTGCTCTGCAGAGAATCTGTGTTTGGCATTTATTTACATTCCAAATAATGTGTGTTTTATCATGTAAGAATAATCCTCTTTTTGTATTTTAAAATGTGCTTTTCCGAAAACAAGAACAGATGTGAATTGGTTCATATGTTTATTCCCATTTGGGATCCCATTCTGATGCGTTACTGGAGAGGTGAATCTTTCAGATGGTGCAAAATAAACCATGGCTGAACTTAGATTACTTTTTAAAATATTTTGTTGAATTGATAGATTGGCATTTTAATACATTTGCATTTATGTCCATTTTTTTAAAAAATCAACCTTTATATTACATTTTTAAAGAATTTGTCTTTGTCTTTGTCTCGCCATTTCTGCTTTACTGAACAGTTTTGTCAACTAGGATCAGTGTGTGTGCCTAAGGCTGCAAGTACATATTCGGGAGACCCTTTGGGGTGTGGAGCCCCACTTAGCACCTTCATTGAAATGGGTGTTTGATGTCTCCCTGAGGCTAGTGTAGCTGTTCTTTACTTAAGCTGAGCATTTTGGTAGATGCTCTCTTCAATCTCATCCGTGGCAAATATTTACCCAATATTTTTTGTTGGTGTATAGAATCGTGGAATGTTACTTTAGCTGTGTATAGGAGTGTTACATTTGGCTATGCTGCATTTGTTTAACTATGTAAAGATGTGTTGCTTTGCCTGCCTAAGGCACCTGATTGGTCTAATAAGAAACTGAACAGACAATAGTTAGGCAGTGGAGGGATAGGTGGGGCTAGCAGGTGAGAGAGTAAGCAGGCGGAGGAATCTTGGCTCCAGGAAGAAGAGTGACAGAGGGAGAAAGAAAGGGAGATTCCTGGGGCCAGCCATACAGACAAGGAAGGGGCAGGAAAAGTAAGACATATAGTAGGAAAAGGAAAAAGCCCCAAGGCAAATCATAGATGAAGAGTAACAGGTTAATTAAATTTCAAATTTCTAGCCAGAAATGAGCCTAAGCTAGCCTGAGCATTCATAACTAAAAATAAGTTTCCATGTCATGATTTGGGAGCTGGCTGGTGACTCAAAAGAAAGTTTGCTACACAGAAAAACACCTACCCATAGTACCATAGGTATTTTCATGTTTTTAAGTCTGTACCTATTTAGTTCACAACCTAGCCTGATCTCCTTGTGCAAGAGACATAATCAAAAATGTCACCACCTGAAGACAGATTTACAGTGCTTATCTCTCAGTCTTTTATTCTCTTAATCTATATCCTATGTTCAGTGGGTTGCAACCCTCAAAGACCATCAGAAAACCCAGATATTTATGTTACAATTCATAAAAGTAGCAAAATTACAGTATGAACTAGCAATGAAAATAATTTTATAGTTGGATGTCACCACAGCATGAGGAACTGTATTAAAGAGTCACAACAAATAAATGTTGAGAACCAGTGTAGGATATAATATTTAGCTTTGTCCTATTTTAACCGACTGACATATTTGGGATCAAGTCTCCCACGGATGTCAAGACAGACGTGTAAGATGAGATGACAAAACACAGAAAGCCTAGACCAGCTGTATTCTCTATGCAAGACCCATTAGATATTACAGGCAGGCCATGGTTCCCTAGCAGATAATTGAGTAGAGAGAAGAGAGCCTAACCTCCTTGCATGCACGGAACAATGGCAATTTGTAACACACCCGTGATGTCACAGAAACATGGGGGTGGGAACAGGTAGTTCTGGATTGGAAGTGCCAGAGGCCTCTGAAAGGCATGGGACTGGCCTGATGCAAGACACATGATGGGCACACACGTAGGCACAGCTGCAGGGTTTCCCTCTACAGCGTATGGAGTCAGGTGGTTACCCTCCCATACCTTCGTGACATTTGGAAAAGTTTAACCAGAGAAGTTCTAAGCCCGGAAACACCAAAATCAGGTGAAGGTGGCCATCAGCAGAGAAAATTGGAGCATTGAGACAGAAGATATTTGGAGACCTTCGGGGAAGAAAGTGGAACTGGTGGTGAAAATCTATCTGCTGAATTCAGCTGTGTCTTTATTCTGCTTCTGGCATGCCTGCAGGCAGGAATATGTTCTAATAAGAAGACGGAAGAGATATGCTTTGTTGAGTGAGAAGCTTATGACAGAGCAAATTTACACAGCAAATATATTCAGACATACACGTGTAAAATGGTGACACACTCCTCAGGAGCATACTTTATACTTCACTAAAGTTAAAGGAAGGCAAAGATGGGGGACAAAGAGCAAGGGCTCAATCCCAGGACAGTTCCGCAAGAATTCCCTGGCACCTCACAGTGTAGCAGAATGTCTGAGACAATGGAAACATTTCCCGTAGTCACCCAGAAGCCATTCACAAGCAGTTGGTGAGCCCTTGAACTATGCATGACTAAGGTTTTAATCCCACTTAATTTTAAGCAAGTTAAATTTAAACAACCATATGTGCACAGTGGCTACTCTGCCAAGGAAAAGGAGCAGAATGATCCTGATGGCGGAGGGGACAACTTTATGAGTTGAAAGGCACATCGCTGTAGTAGAGCAGTTTCAGAAAAACACGATTTGCAAGAACATTGCCTATGATGTGCACATTTTTGAACTTGCTATGACTCTCGCAAGCAGTGGAGCCGGTTTCTTGTCACCTTGCATTGGATCTGGCCTCCTGACATCTTTAACTGCAGGAAAGTGTAAGAATCACTTTGGGGGACTTGTCGGCATCAGCTTACTTACAGAGAAGCCCCGATGTCTTTGGCTCTTGGGTTCTAAAGAAAACCAAACTCCATGTTTAAAAGGACAGTGGCCCTGAAACTACCATTTTGTGAAGAAGCTCATGTTTACTACGGGGAGACACGGGGCTACAGGAAATGGAAAGAGTTCTAAATACTTAGTGGCTGGGTGGGAATGGTTACATGAGCCTCCCATAGAATAATGAAGGAAGAGAAAGGGTACCAGGGTACCCGAGAAGGACAGAGAAGAAGAAAAAGAGGTGGTGTGGCTCTGATCAAGATGAATTCTCTACATGTATGGAAATGTCTCAACAAAACCCATTTATTTTTACAATTAATAGACAATAATAAAAATGTCTTTATATCGTCATTTGGTTTTAGTCATGTTGAGAGAAATGCACCCTACAGAAATTCAAAAACTCAATAAATTTGACATTTTGAAAGATGCATGTGATATTTTTATTTGCAAGTTTTTGTAATGAGGTTTATAACCATTAAAAAGCAAAGATAAGTTCACATTTGTACGTATTAACTTTTAAAAGACTTACTGCATCGAGTCATTTCTAGTTATCAGAACATGAATAGGGGCCTCTCAGCTAGATCACTGCCACTTCGCCTGGACAGGTTTTAGGGGAAATGTCCACAGAGAGAGAATGCACCCAGCCAGAACACTCTGCCACACTTCCATAGAGCAAGACGTCACAGTCCCCGGTTTCCATCCTATGGAGCGTGAGAGGGCAGGTTCATTGATAGACGCTGGTAACCATCCCTATCCAGAACTCCCAAACTTTCAGGTAATGGTTTCTGATCCAGATCCCAGCTGGAACACCTAATTAAAGTGCCATCGTTTACACAATTTCGAGACCAGCTCTGTCTAGGCCATCCAGGTGAAGAGCTGAGAGGAAAGCAGTTAAAGTGAAGGAGGTAGAGAGTGTGGCCTGAGGTCTTTAGCATCTCTTCAGAGGGGTGGGGAACCAAACAGACTTCTTCAGGCTCACTTGGTTCAAACAGGTGTGGAAGAAGTCACAGGAGGAAAGTTTCCTTCTCTGAGCACAATTGTAAACTGAGGCTGGTAATTCAGATGGTAGGCACTCTCCTATGAAGGAATTAAATAACTTGTGTAACAAATCCTCATCAAGGACTCTTAGATTATTTGGGATCTCAGTGGTCTGAGGAGGAAAACCCAAGGGATCTGGCTCACATCAGTTACTACGCCACCGAGGACAGTGGTGGCGAAATCTCAGGCTGCTCTTCAGAACATACCTCATGGGAATGAAAAATCAGAATAGACTGTGGGTGACAGGCATGGCCATGGAGCTTTGACCACACTGCCTTTCTCCTTGTCCTCAGTACCCATCATATACCATTATCAGGGCCTTTCTCCTGAAAATGTCCTCTAAAGTCATAGCACTGATTGTGTCCCTGACTCCATCCATGTGCTGCTCAAGTGTCTTCTTATTTAACAAGCTTACCAACAAGTGTGTGTGTGTTTGTGTGTGTGTGTGTGTGTGTGTGTGCATTTTTTGGTGTTCTTCAAAGCCCAGAAGACTTCATTTCCTTTTCTTCCATTAAATTAAATTAACTCCCATAACCCCCTAGATTCTTCTAGACAATTCTTCCACTTCTAAGATACCTCCTAAATGGAAGAAGATACCACCAATAGCCCCAATGCAGTCGTATGCTTGTCCTGCAATAGCACTCACCCCCGTTTCAGCTACCTACTTTCTCATCTGAATTTCCCAAGAAGATTTCAGAGCATAGAGAGGATGATTAATTGCTTTAGTCTCAGAACTGGTACAAAGAAATCCCTCAAAAGTATTTGCTAAATAAGAGCAGTAAAATATGCACATGTATTTATTCTTAGATGATGGACACCCTTTTATTTATGGATCACACATTCCTCAGTCACTGGGTAAATCCACATCGCTCCCAAATGTCACTGTGTCTTGCCAGACCTGGGATGTACAATCCACAAATATGGTGTCCTTATGAGATATTGTTAGGCCTCACCTAATTTTAAAATAGACAGTGAAACAAAGCAACTGTTTATCTTTTCTTAATCCAAACCTGAAAGCCAGATCCTCTGCTCTCACTTGAAATCTCAGCAACCTTCCTGCAATGTCTCTTCCCCTTCACTGTGTCTGGGGTCTCAGAAAACTTCCCTTCACGGATATTTGGACGCGCGTATTACAAGCTAAAGTTGTTACGTTCTCTCACAGCTTAACGTTGCTACCTCATAGGAGATAAAGAATGAAGCCAGGACCCTCCCCTAAATGTAGGGATCTCTCGGGTTTAATGAGCCTCCCTTCATGGGGACCGCTTCCACCGTGATCCCACAGAACCTCATCCTCCATGCCATGTGTACTTCAGCGCTGGCAAAGACGTGTTGAAACTAGGCAGACCTTCAGCAATGTTTAATTTTTGGCAGAATTTATGGTTTTGGCTGGCTGCCCTTGTGAAATGTGTTTAGTTTGAGCTGACAGGCCTGGTCAGCCCCACTGGTCATAGTTAAGCCTGGATAATTCAGGCAAGGTGAAGGAAATCGCCCCCTTTCCGATTTTCCTTTTTTCTCCCCTTTCCGACTCAGGACAGGATAATCCCAGCCGAAGATTTCAGCCTTCCTACCTGATTCTCCACGATAAACACATCCGGCTTCAGGATGGGACTCTTCATCTGCAAGGAGGACCTGTAGAGGTCGGTCAAGGGAGGGTATTGCATCTGAAGTCTAAGGCCGAGAAATAAAAGTCTATGGCACGCTGTGGCAAAGAAGTGGCTGTACCAGTTCTTAAGTGTGTAAGACAGTATGTTGCTTCCGAGAGTCAGGCCTGGGCAAGGTTCAGGAGCAATCCAAGCCAGTACCTAAGAGCCCAGGAGAGATTTAGAGAACGGCTGACTGATTTGCGTCTTAGATACTGGCCCCCGAACTTACTAGGGCACAAGGAGCTTTTGTTTCCTTTTTTTCCTCCTCCAAGAAGGATTAGCAGCGAGTAGTCTTCTGACTGCCTGTTTTATTCAGCCCAGTAGAATGACTGTGCTTTTCCCTCTTCTCTCAACCAGGCTCTACAAGCATGCCAGGCTGGGAGAGTGGACCATTCCCAAACGAGGAGTGCAAGCCAGTTTGAGCTCAGAAAGGGTCCCCGGGGTGTAGGACGGTGCAGCTGTAGGGTCAGAAACGCAGTTTGCCCTGGGAGGTGAGAGCGGCCCTACAGAAACCATCAGAAAGCCGTTCACCCATAGAACATATGAAAACAACTTACAAGTTTCAAAAAGAAGGGACCTTCTACCCAGCTAGCCAGTGATAAACACTTAAGGGTGTTTGTGACGTACACATATCACTGCATATTCTTTTAATGAAAATTAGTGGGCTCTATATAATATCACGACAACAGAAGTTTCATCAGATAGGAGGCTTGGTTTACATATCTTTATATTGCTCATTGCTAAAGAGTGGTTTCTTCAAATTTCTCATTTAGCCTGATTTATACCAGTCACTCAGTGTATGTGCATTATATATGCTTGTGTGTGTGTGTGCTGGATAGGTGTTGTATATATACATGTATATATGTTATATTTACTGAATTTATTTATCAAATATATGTTCTATATTAAAACTTAAAGTTAGAAAATTTGGTTTATTTCACAAGTCTAATAAGGCTCCATTTTTTTTCTCTTTATGGTTAAGAGCTGGAAAGGAATATTACTAAGGGATAATTTTGAGTGCAAAAATCCCTATGGCCATCAAATGCAGAAGCAAAAGGCCAAACTGGGCCATAATTTCAACAGGGATTGGCAAACGAGCCCGGTTCAGTGACAAACAAGGCTGCCTATTGAGAAAGAACTCTACCTGCATTAATTATTTTTCTCCACTGTTGGCCCTGGCTCAGTTTTGGCCTCAACACTTGCTTCCATGTACCAAGCCGATGATGTTACTGATGGAAGGACAGCACCCCAGACTAAGGGGAGTTTGCCTCCCTTAGCACTGGGATTTGCGAGGGCAGCTGGGGAAGAATATGGAATTCAACAGGTCTTTCATAACAGCCCCATTGGTTCCTCCTGGCTTGGAAGGGGCCCTGGTGCTGGCAGGTACTTCAGGCTGATTTTCCAGCAACACTGTGGCTCCTTTGCCTCCTTCAGCAGGTCTTCAGTTGGCTCTGTTAGCTCGTCGACTTCAGACTTTGAATTGGCACAAATGCATTGTGCAGATGGAGCAGTCGCACTGACTGGCCTGGAACTAATTAAAAACTGGAATATTTTAGATCAGGAGGAGAACATGGGGCCGGATTTGTAGGGATAGTGTGAGGGAGCAGAAAGAGCAAACTGACCGTGGCTAGGCTCAAATTCAGGTGATGCCTGACCTTAAGTAGCCCCAACTGCTTAAGGCTTGGACATGTCCAGGAATGTGATGGTCCTTAGAAACCTGACGAGTACTGAACCATCTCAGTGGTTTAGGAAATATTAGTCTTTAATTTATCCCTGGTGGCACCATATTTTATTAAGAAGAACAAACTCACCAAGCTTGTTGGCGTCAGGGCAAAGACACATTCAAGCAAGTAAAGACCTGTGAAAGGCATTTAGAGTGGGGGACAATCACTGTCTGGTTGAATGTGAGAGCTGGATTTCAAGGACTAGACTCCCATATGGGTATACACAGGCTTACCAACCTTCCTCCATGATGGAAACAGGATATAATTGTCCCCTGGCTTTCTTTTGAGACAGGTCCCACCTCCCTGTGGCTCCTCTTTTTATGTAGCTTCCTGCTGGCTCTTGCTCGGAGTAGTGTCTTCTCTTGCTAAGGAATTAACTATTGTTTCATTTCAAGTTTTGGAAACTCCGGATCTGTTTTTAGCCCTAGTCATCTTAGATCAGGGCCAATAGTTATAACTTCAAAGATATTCTGGTTTTTGGTGTTTTGCTTTTATTTTTGTTTTCAATAAAATTTCTTTGACTTATACTTCCTTATCCTGTCTTGGGTTAAATAACATAAAATATTGTCACAGTGAGTACCCATCATTAATGTCATTGTTCAGTCAGAACCCCTTTCATCTTACAATAACAAACTCTCTATCTATTAAAACACTATAATTGATTAATTATATTACTATATTAATCCATGTTGTTTCTTCCTATGAGATTGATGGTTACCCTTTACTATTTGTCTTTATGAACTTCTTTGTTCTAGATACTTCATACACAGCTCCCAGGCTTAGTGTCTGGTTTATTTTACTTAGCATTATATCTTCAGGGTCCATCTGCACTGTAACATGCATCAGGATTTGTTTTAACCTTTTGTAGCCATGCTTTATTTATCTATTCGTCCGTCAATAATTTGCTTCCATCTTTAGCATTTTAAATGAAGTTGTTACAGACATAAGCATACAAGTATGACTTCCAGACTGCGATTCTGTTGTCTATTTGAGGAATCAGAGGTGCAAAGACATTTATCAGTTTGCTTTGGGTCATGTGACAGCTAAGTGATGGAACCAGGATGTAGACATTAAGGACCCTGACTTCTCAGCTCTGTTTTGTCCAGCTTGTCTAAAGGGCGGGCATCTGTTCTGAGGGATGGGCTGTTTATTGTGGAGATGAAACATGAGCTAAGCATTAATGCTTGCCCTCATTAAATACTCATCATCCTGGCAATAAACTCTCCAAATTGGAACTAGCATGATTATTTCTTACTTTTAATATGTCAGTTACAAAAAAACAGTATGTTTGTTTAATCCAGTAATTTAATGCTTCCTAATTGCAAGTCACTGTACTGAGCACATAAACACACTGATTCTAACCACAGGTAATCCAGTGCTTCGCCAAGTTAGTCCCCTATATTCTCAATCACTGATAATATCTGTCTATCACTAATACGTAGGTCCTTCATATGTTTAATCCTACAGCACTTAAAAATACTTCCATTGAGCAGGCAAGGAATCTTAACTCTAAAATGAGGTACTGGGGCTTAGTCTTGCCCCTGCTCCCAGGTTCTTTCCCTGTTCTCATGGTCTGAGCAATGCTTGCTTACCTCGGGCCCTGAGACTGATCTTCGGTGAATCAGATACAAGCAAGGTATGCGAACACGGGCTGTTATGGATTTTAAATAGGTGAATTTGGGGAAGGTATGGGATGATTAGTAAGCATGAACACTTTGTCATTTGTCTGTGAATGACAGAAGCTTGTGGAACGGATTCACGAGTGAGATTTGACAAGGACCACGTTATCTTTTAATGCATACCATTAATAATGCATAAAGCTGTCATTTACACCAACATACTCTTTATGTGCTAGCACCTACTTCTAACACTGGCTTTAATGGCAATCAAATCTGAGCCCTTGTTCAGCAATTCTGTGCTCAGGGATGCCTGGCTCCTTTTCAACATGTTTCCTATGTCTCACTCCCCAACTCAACCCTTCATCCTGGAAAGTCTGTGTCTCATTCCAGCTCTCTGCTGTGATTTATTTTTGGTGGTGAAGGGAAGAATTAGTCATACCTCCTCTTCTGTTGGAGTCTAATGGGCGCATTGTGAATGGTAGCAAAGATGGTAGTTTATCAGGCTGGTGACTTGTAGGGTTCACGGCATGAGCGTCCTTCCTCCTTTGAATTTTCTTTCTCCTGTGAGTCACTCTACAGTAATAACAAAGAGGTGAGGTTCGGTGTCAGACAGTAGACTTCCTTGTACTCAGTACTCAGTCTTGCAATAATTTCATATTATGAAAGGAAAGATGATGTCACTCCCTGGGCAGTGGAAAACAAAGGAGGGTACATAGAAATGAGTAGGACCACCCAAAGACCTGTCAATCAATACTACTGACAATGAGAAGGAAAGCATTCTTCTTCTTGGTCATTAAATATGACTGAGCTAAGCAGTATTGACCTCGGGGTAAGGGGTTCCTTAGGATTTAATGAGTGGCTAGGACTTGATGAACCTTTAGTCAAAATGGTTATTAACTGCCTGGAAGTGGCTGACCCTGGAAACAATTGCTGCCGAGACAAATACAAAGCTGGCTCTGACGGGGACAATCTGCTTTTGTAAGTCAGCTTCAATACTTGGTGACCTTACGGTGTTGCATACCATTCTCAATGGACACCATTCGGTCAAGACTCAAGTCTAAGAATAAATTCTTGCACTGAAAGTGGCCAATACTTTCCGGTTTCAAAGAATAGCCCACTGTATGCCTTAGTTGCCCTTTGATGATCAGGAGTAGAACTGATACAGAATGATTACAGCGGCCTGCACCGGCTATCAGAAATATTGGCTGAGCCACGTAAGTTCTGTAGAGCTCATGGGTACCCACATTTAGAGAGGTGGTTGGATTTCAGTAATGCATCTTACTTAACCAAAGGTAGAGAGACAGGAATAGATATACAATGTTTTCTTTCCAACACAGTTATGCTCTCCAAACAGTTATGTTTTCCTCGGTTTGTTGAGCAAAGCCTTCCCAGCCCCTGGTGTATTTCACACTTCCAACGCATCTCAGTTCCCACCAGCGACATTTCCAGCGTTCAACAGCCACAGTAGTTAATGATTACCACTTTGCATTGTGCGGGCAGGGAAAAATGGGTAGCTTTTGGTAATGTATTCAAATGTTCAAAAGGGGTGGATTCTGAACTAATAAGGGCCATTTCTCATGATCCTCAGCAAAGTTTTAATGCATAAAGAGATTCCTAACAAAGCCTGGTGGGAAAGAGGTGAGTGTAAGACCAAGGATCACTTAGATTCCTGATGAGGAACAAGGAGGTTATCTATCAACAAATAACACAGATTTATGGAGGGAGTGGCAGGTCCTAGAGTAGGAAGCATAATGGAAAAATGGAGAGGCAAGAACATAGCTTAGCCAAAGCAGAAGGTTAGACCATAGCCAAAGAATCAAACTTTAGCAACAATAACAAAACAATTGAAAGATAAGCTGTATATTCATAAGGGGGGAATGATTCTGGCTGTTGGTTTTGCTGTTGTTTGTGGTGTTTGGTTTGTCTTCGGCCTTGTTCATCACTCAGCAAATGTTTTATATATCTTTTTTGAATGAGAGAATTGCATGCTGCTTCCTGGCAGGTGAGTGTGCTGTGAGAACCAGAGAGGCCCAACCAGTCACAAATGAATTGTGCCTTTACAACAAGAGGGGTCACTCTGACCCAGAAAGGAAAGGATAGCCATATTCGTGGTGTAAATGGGAGAAAGGAAAAGGAGATCAGAAGCAAGCGAGAAGGGTACGTGTGTAATTACTCTTCCCATTTCAGCCTGGTAACCCAAATTCTATCCATGGAGCTTACGGTGGAAGGAGAGAACCAACCCCCAAAATGTGTCCTCTGGGCTCTGCACACCTGCTGTGGCAAGCACACTGCACACCCCACAAACACACACATACACACACACACACACACACACACACACACACACACACACACACACACAAAGAGAAGCAATCAGAGAACTGTAATAGACAAGAGCAGTGGACAAGAAAGCCCCAGTGTCCACTGTGTTCACTGCCTCCCGAAGTAACGTGAGTCGCATTACACTGCTTGACTCAAAGGTCTGGATCCTGAAATGTCACCCTTTGCTACAGACCTAATGTATCAAGCAGCTTATTTTTAGGAGAGTAAGTACAGTCTAATAATATGCAAATACCTTTCAGGGGAGAGAGAGAGAGAGAGAGAGAGAGAGAGAGAGAGAGAGAGAGCACTGATAGGAATTCTCAGAACTGACATCACTTATTTTAGGAAAACAGTGATGCATAAAAAATTAAAATTATGTCAGATTTACAATCAGACACAGAAACGTCTTGTAAGTCAATGACAGCAACTGAAGATGGAAGAGGATGTGCTGCTGAAACCAATTTGCCGAGAGAGCAGGAAAATGTGAGCCCAAGCCCAGTTCAATAATTTATTCACTCGCTCACTGATCCATTTATTCAAAACCATTTTCGCTCATTCATCTATGTTCCTGGTGGCTACTCTGCGCACCAATGGTGCAGCCTTAAAGAAGAAAGGCAGAGCCTTGGCTTCCAGAGAGAGAACTTACATTTTCACGCGGAGGCATGTGAGGCGATGCCTAGTGGCAAATAAATAAACCGTAAGTTTGTGGCAGATTGAGGAATTGCTGCGGAGGCAGTCATGGCCGAGAGATGGGAGAGCTCAGGCCGGGGAGTGGGTATGTGGCTGGCTATGGCCAGGAGTGACTTCAGGCTGGAGAAGAGCGCTAGTTAGAAAATGTTTCCTGAATAGAAAATGCTATCCTGAGTGAGGTAACCCAAACCCAGAAAGATGATTATGGTATGTACTCACTCATTAGTGGACCCTAGCCATAAAACAAAGGACACTAAGCTTATAGCTCACAAGCCCAGAGAAGCTGAATAGCAAGGTGAACCCAAAGAAAGCATATACAGATCCTCCTGGAAGTTGGAAGCAAACAAGATCACCAGGCAAAAGTTGGAAGCACGGAGGCTGGGACAGAGGTGGGGGTAGGGGAGGTGAGGGAAGGGGAGAGGGGGAAGAAGAAGGGAGAAGGGAAGGACTCGGGAGAGCTTGGGGGAGTGGGAGGGTGGAGATGGAGGAAAGGTGGATATTGGAGAAGGGAATAAGATATCTACATTAAGGGAGTCATTTTAGGACTGGCAAGATACTTGGCCCTGGAACGGATCCCAGGTGTCCACGGGGATGTCCCCACTAGGTATTTGGGCAGCAGAGGAGAGGGTGCTGGAACTAGCCTTGTCCCAGAGTCACATTGATGAATATCTTGATCACCACCATAGACATTTTGTCCAATGGATGAAGGTAGAGACAGAGACCCACATTCACATCAGAGCAATGGACTGAGCTCCCAAGGTCCAGTCGAAGGGCAGAAGGTGGGAGAAGATGAGCAAGGAAGTTAGGACCGTGAGGGGCTGGTCCACCCACTGAGACAGTGTGCCTGAACTAATGGGAGCTCACCAAATCCAGCTGGACTGGGACTGAACGAGCATATGATCAAA
>PVIU01011751.1:0-63464 GCA_004026605.1 Ondatra zibethicus | reverse complement strand
GAGGGATGGGGGTGGGCCTTGGACTTCCAACAGGGCAGGGCACCATGCCCTCTTTCAAGGAAGAAGGGGGAGGGAGGAGGGGTGGGGGGGTAGTGGGAGGGGACCGGGAGAAGGGGAAGAAAGGAAAAAAAAATTTTATTTCTTTAATTATGTTCTTGAATGGAAAAAATAAAACAAAACAATGTATGGAAAAAAAAGAGATGTGTTACATCCGTGTATGCTGTGGAACAGTTGTTTAATGATGCAAAGATGTATTGCATCCCTTTATGTGGCATTTAACTCTGTGAAGCTGTGTTACTTCACCTGTCTGAAACACCTGATTGGTCTAAAAAAGAGCTGAACGGCCAATAGTGAGGCAGGAGAAAGGATAGGCGGGGCTGGCAGGCAGAGAGAATAAATAGGAGAAATCTGGGGAGAAAAGGATGCAAGGGCGAGAGAAGAAGGGGCCGGTCACCTAGTCACACAGCCAGACACGGAGAAGAAAGGAAAGACAGGAGATACAGAAATGTGAAAGGGAAAAGCCCAGAAGCAAAAAGGTACATGGGATAGTTTAAGAAAAGCTGACAACAACAACAACAAAAAACCAAGTCAAACTAAGGGTGGGCATTTTTTGTTTTTTGTTTTTTTTTGGTTTTTTGTTTTTGTTTGTTTTTCGAGACAGGATTTCTCTTTAAGTGTGGGGTATTACATATGTAAGCCATCATGCCTGACTTGAAATTCTGCCTTTTTGTTATTGTTGTCAGTAATGGGAATTGAACCTGGTCCCTTGACCAAGTACCCCTTACCATTTTGAACTATAGCCCTAGTTCATTTTTGTTGTTGTTTGTTAATTTATTTATTCTTTTTTTGTTTCAAGACAGAGTCACGCCTAGCTGCCCAGGCTGGCCTTGAACTCACTCTGTAGCCCCGACCTTGCAGTCCCTTGCCTTAGCCCTCTGACGAGCCAGGACTTCAGTTCTGCATGCCCTTGCTGGGACAGGACCTACTGTAGCCCAGACTGGCTTAAAGCTGGTTGTATGGCCAAGAATGACCTTAAATTTCTGTTCCTTCTTTCTCTACCTCCCAGTACTGAGATTATGGGTGCTGGGGCTCAAACCTAAGGCTTCCACATGCTTGGTAAGCGTCAGTCAGCGGAGTGCATCTCCAGGCACAAATTATTACATTTTGTTTTATTGAAACAGGGTTTCACTATGTAGCTCTGGCTGCCTTGAAATTCACTCTGTAGACCAGGTTGGCCTTGAACTCACAAAGAGAGATCCCTCTGCCTCTGCCTCCCAACTGCTAGGATTAAAGGCATGTGCCACTATGCCTGGCTCCAGAAATTCTTAATTCTTATTTATCTTTTTGTTAAGTTTTTAAAAATAGTATTTATGTAGACATGTGTGTAGGTACCTGCAGAGGCTACGAAGAGGGGATCTGGTCCCCAGGAACTGTAGTTCCAGGAGTTTATGAGCAACTGAACATGGATGCTGGAAGAGCTACTGAGCCATCTCTTCAGTCCTCCAGAAATGCTTAATAAATCACAATGTTATAGTTTCATCGACATAATTTGTTTTACATATTTATTTTTTGATATTTGAGACAGTCTCACTATGTAGCCTAGAAATCACTATGCTGGCCAGGCTGGCCTCAAATTCACAGAGATCGGCATGCCTCTGCCTCCCAGGTGCTGGGATTAAATGTATGTACCACTATCCCAGCAAATTTTTTTTCTAATTAAGGGGAAATTTAAATAACAAGGACATGAACACAAAATTAGTAGAATTTGGTGGGCATGGTGGCACATGCCTTTAATCTCAGCAGAGGATTAAAGGAGGAGTCAGAAGCAGGTGGATCTCTGAGAGTTCGAGATCAGCCTGATCTACAGAGTTGAGTTCCAGGACAGCCAGGGCTGTTGCTTGGAGAAATCCTGTCTAAAAAAAAAAATTAGCAGAACTTTCTCAGACCAAGTTTGTTGGTCCAGAGGTCATCGCATCTCTTGGGCGCCTGCATCTTCATTTCCTTATACAAACCCTGTCTCCCCAGGAGCCAAGAAGTCTGCAGAGGGGAGGGAAGCATGGAGGCAGAGGGGGTGGCCGGAAGCTTCTACAGCCTTCCAGGGCCCCTCCCTCCACCCCCGCAGCAGGGAGACTCTTCTTGCCTAATAAGATTTCCTTTTTTAAAGAAGCAAAGTTAGTTTACATAAACAAATAAGACCCCTCACTAATACAGCTAAGGTGCCAGGCCACTAATGCCTGTGAGTGCCAGCCCGAAAGGAAATTTACTGCAGGAGACAGCAGGGAGCCACCAAGGGTTTGGAGCAAGAATGTAACAGCATTTTAGAAACACCCCACAGAAGCAGCTGCAAGGACAGATTAGAGAAGAAAAGCAAGGCTGATAAAGGAGCCTGTTCCTATTTCAGTTTTCTAGTTGAGTTTTGATTTCTTTTAATTTTTAAAAAATTGTATTATGGTCATTGTGTATGTGTTGTATATGTGTATATATATGTGTGGTTGTGTGATGTGAGTGCTTGTATGCTGTGTATGTGTGTGGTATGTGTATATGTGTACACGTGTGCGTATGTGTGTTTATGTGTCTGTGTACATGTGTGTGTATATCTGTGTGGTATGTGCATGTGTCTGTATATATGTGTGTGATTATATGTATATATGTGTATATATGTGTCTATATGGCGTGTGTTTGAATGTATATATGTTTGGTATGTGCATGTGTTTGTATGTAGTATGTACATGTGTGCATGTATATGCATGTCTGTGTATGTGTGTATTTATGTGTATATATGTACACGTGTGTATATATGCATGTGGTATGTGTGTATGTGTGTGCATTGTGTGTTTGTGTGTATGTGTATATGTGTATGTATGTGTCTACGTATGTATATGAGTGTATATATGTATGTGCCTGCATGTATGCGCATATATGTGTGTGTGTGCGCGTGTATGTATGTGTATGTGTGTATGTATATGTGCATGTGTGAGAGTGCTTGAGCCACAGCACACATGAAGCCAAAGGATAACTTTTAAGAGGCAGTTCTCTTGTCCCAATGTGGGGCTCAGGGGTTGAACTCGGGTCACCAGGCTTATTCATGGGCCCCTTGTTTTCTTTTCTGAGATAGGTCTAAAGACAGGAGCCCAGGCTGGACCAGTGCTCATTATCTCCTGGTTGGTTTATTTGGAATTTCTTCTATATAGAGAGGGTCTCACTCTAGCCTAGGTTGACTTGGAACTCACGACGTAGCCCAAACGATGGCCCTAAAACTCATGGCAATCCTCCTGTCTCAATCTTCTAAGTGAGGTTACAGCTCTGTGCTATGTGTGCATATCTACGTATATATATATATATATGTGTTATATATGCATGTGTCTGTGTATATGTGGTATGTGCATGTGCCTGTGTGTCTGTGTGTGTATGTATGTATGTATATTATACACACACACACACACACACACACACACGCTACCTGGGTTATATGGTTGTTCTGTTTTTAGTTTTTTTGAGGAACCCCAAGTTGATATCCACAGTGGCTGTATTAATTTGCACTGTCACCGGCACAAGGGTCCCTCTTTCCCACCTCCTCCATCCTCAGACTTCTGGATGAGAGCCGTTCTGACTGGGGGAGCTGGTATCATAAACTAGTTTTCATCTGCTTTTCTCTGATGCTAGGGAAGTTGAACACTTAAAAAAAATTATTTGGCTATTTGTGTTTCTTTTGAAAAGTGCTCCTTTCATTAACCCCTGTCTGACCTAGAGCTGATAAAGATTGTCTCCCCTCTGTGGGCTGTCTGTTTGCTTTGCTGATAGTTTTTGCGGTGTAGAAACCTTTTAATGTCACATCGCCCCAACTGTTGATTCTTTGGGCTAGTTCCTATGCTACTGATGTTCTGTTCAGAATGTTCTTGCCTACCCCGGTGTCTGAAGAGTGTTCTCTGTGCTTTCATCTAGAAGTTTCAGTGTTTCAGGTTTTAAATTAAGGTCTTTGATTCATTTCAAATTGAATTGACTTTTTTTGTGTGTAAAGGAAAAAAATATGAATCTAATTCGTTCTTGTGCCGGCGGATACCCAGTTTTGCCAGCACCATTTATTGAATAGGTTATCTTTTCCCACTGCATGTTGTTGTCTCCTTTGTCAAAAATTAGGTGGCCTTAACTTTACTGGTTTATTTCTAAGTCTTCTATTCTGTTCTACTGGTCTACCTGCCTGTTTTTTTAATGCCAGGACCAGGCTGTCTTTCTCTCTGCAGCTTTGTAGTCTAATTTGAAGTGGGGTGTTGCAGTCCCTCCATCTGTGCTCTTACTCCCTAAGATTGATTTAGCTATTCATTGCATTTTGTGGTTCCATATGAATTATAGGATTTTTTTCTCTAGATCTCTGAAATATGTCATTAACATTGATTGATATTGCAGTAGGTCTGTGATTTAATTTTTGTAGCAAAGCCAGCTTCACAATATTAATTCTGCCACTCTAGAAGCATGGAAAGTTTTGTCATTGTTTAGTGTCTCTGACTTATTTTTCAATGTCTGAATGTTTGGGCTTTTTTTGGGGGGGTTTTCTTTTTTTGTGATAGTCTCTCTCTCTACTATGTAGCTCTGTCCTGGAACTTGCTGTGTAGATCAGGTTGGCCACATCCCACAAAAATCTGCCTGCCTCTGCTTCCCAAGTGCCAAGATCAAAGATGTGTATAACCATGTCTGGATATTTTTGTTTAGTAGTTCATAGGTGTGTTCCCTAGGTACTTTCTTAAAGCTATTACTAATGGGATATTTTTTCCTAATTTCTTTCTCTGAGAATGTTGTGGGTATCCACCAGAGAAGACTACTCAAACATGTTTTTTTATTTTCATTTTTATTTATTTGTTTGTTTGTTTGTTTTTCAAGACAGAGTTCCTCTGTAGCTTTGGAGCCTGTCCTGGAACTAGCTCTTGTAGACCAGGCTTGCCTTGAACTCACAGAGATTCGCCTGTCTCGTTTCCCGAGTGCTGAGATTAAAGGCATGGGCCACCTCCGCCCGGCCTCAGACATAGTTTAAGCCAATAGAAAGTTTTTATTAGCTGGACAGAGTTAAGCACAAAACCACATCGTGGGTTGACATACTTCAGTTAGCAAAGTCAGTTAGCCAGAAGCAGAACTACAGAAGCCAAAACGCAAGGCTAGTACATTCAGAGACTTTTCTAGAATTATGGACTTTGATGGATCAGGCCTTCGTTTTCATTTTAGCATGTGGTGCTGTCTACAGGATGAGTTTTAATAGCTTGAATGGTACTTCAACAAGGCATCAGTTGTGCTAAGGTCTGTTAAGGTCTTGGGACCTGTAATGAGTACATTATTAATGTGTATGAAGGCACATTTAATTTTATACTGATTTTGCATCCTGCAACTTTATTATGTTTGTTAAACCCAAGAGTTCTCTACTAGATTCTATGGGATCTTTTATGTATAAAATCATATCTGCAAACCTAAATAGTTCTTCCTTTTTATACCTTTATGTTTTTCTCTTGTCAAACTGTTAAGAGCCAGGACTTTAAGCACTATATTAAATAAGAGAGGAGAGAGTGGGCATCCTGGTGTCATTCCTAACTGTAGAGGAGATGCTGTTTGTCTCCCTCTATTTGCTATAATATTGGCTAGGTTTGTGGTCTATAGTTTTTGATTATTCCCAACATTTCTAGTATTTTTATCATGAAAGCATATTGAACTGCCAAATGCCCTTTGGGTATCATTCTAAATGACTGTGTGGGTTTCTACCCTTTAATTTGTTTATATGGTATTTCACATTTATTGATTTATGTCTGTTGAACCAACCTTGCATCTTCAGGATGAAGCCTGTTTGCTCATGATACATGATCTTCTTAATGTGCTCCTGAATGTGGTTTGGAAGTACTTGGTTGGCAGACTTTGTGTCTGTTCACCAAAGAAATTGACCTGGCGTTTTCTCTTTTTGTAATGTTCTTACCTGGTTTTGGCATCAGGGTAACACTGGCTTCATAGAAAGAATTCAATCGTGTTCCTTCCTTTCTGTTTTGTGGAGCAAGTTAAGAAGAACTGATATTGAATCTTCCCTGAAAGTTTGATAGAATTCAGTGGTGAATTCTGAGGGGAGACTTTTGATTTCTGCTGCAATCTCATTGCTTGTAATGGATCTGCTAAAGTTATTCATGCCTTCTAGCTTTAATTTTGGTAGGCTGTACGCATTTAGAAATTCATCAGTTTCTTCTATGTTTTACAGTTTTTCGGAGTCTAAGTTTTGAAGTATTTGCTAATAATGTTCCGGATTTCACCTGAGTCTGTTGCAATGATTCCTTTTCAATCTCCAAATTTGTTATTATCTCTCTCTGATTGGCTAAAGGCTTGTCAAGCTTATCAACTTTTTCGAAGGACTCTGGTTGATTTTTGTGTACTGCTCTCTTAGAAGAGAAGAATTCGTTCATTTCGTACCTAATCGTTATTTCTTATCATCTACTGGGTTTGGGGTTGGCTGCTTGTGTTTTCAGGAGCCTTTGTTTTTTGTTTGTTTTGTTTTCCACAGGGTTTTTCTGTGCAGCCCTGGCCATCCTGGAACTCCCTCTGTAGACCAGGCTGGCTTCACACTCAGAGATTCATTCACCTTCCTCTGCCTCCTGAGTGCTGGGATTAAAGGCGTGTGCCACTACCACAAGGCTGGCAGCTATGTTACCGCCCCAGGTACCTTTTTACTTTAATTTTTCTTTTTTTTAAAAGACAAGATTTCTGGAACTTGCTACGCAGGCCAGGAAGACTTTGAACTCCCTACTGAGTGCTGGGATTAAAGGCTTGTGCCACCAGGCTCAACTCGGAAGTTCAATTTGAAAACTTTAGGTAGGTAGGTTGGTAAATAGAGGGCCTGAGACAGTGTCTCACTTTGTAACTCAGGCTGGCCTCGGTCTTATTATTGCAACCCCGTCTGGCCCCAGACTTGCATTGTCATCCTGCTACTGACTCACTAGTACTGGAAGTACATGAGCCCCATGTCTTTAAATTTTTTTTAAATCATTTTAAATTATGTATATGTGTGTATATCTCCATGTGGGTATATACGCACATGAAGGTGCTCACAGAAGCAAGAAGTGTTGGATCCCAGGGAGCTGGAGTTACAGGCCTCTGTGAGTCACTTGACACAGGTGCTGGGAGCCAAACTTGAGTCCTCTGCAAGAGCAGTAAGGGCTCTTAGCCACCGAGTCTCATCTCTCCAGGCCCACTGTGCCCATCCTTAGAAGCTTTTAAAATATCCAAGTAAGAGAAGACTTTTGTACAAACTTCATAATCAGTTTGAAGCTTACTAATTAGATCATGGATTAGGAGTTATTCATTACTATATTCAACAGATGGAAGAAAAAACAAAACAAAACAAAACAGAGTTTACTACGGCCCATGGACCTGATGCTCAGTCTGTCCTCTACCCTTACCCTGGGCCTCCTGATAGACAGACATAGCAGCCCCAGAATCTTCCAGTCCCACTTGTCCCTGAATTCCCTCCTGCTCCTGCCTCAGTGCAGGTCACCCATCTATCACCACTCGTCACCGCCGCCTCCTTCCATCCTGCTTCAAACTAATCTCTGCCCTACTACCCAGCTCTCTGCATCCCTGTGTTTTGTTGGTCCCTATCATACATAGTGCTTCTCACATACCACATACATCATAGTGCCCTCTAACATACACATACATCATAGTGCCTCTAACATACCACATACATCATAGTGCCCTCTAACATACCGCACACATCATAGTGCCCTCTAACATACCACATACATCATAGTGCCCTCTAACATACCACACACATCATAGTGCCTCTAACATACCACATACGTCATAGTGCCTCTAACATACACGTACGACATGGTGCCCTCTAACATATCACATATGTCATAGTGCCCTCTAACATACCACACACATCATGGTGCCTCTAACATACCACATATGTCATAGTGCCTCTAACATACACATACATCATATGCCCTCTAACATATCACATACGTCATAGTGCCCTCTAACATACCACATACATCATGGTGCCTCTAACATACCACATACATCATGGTGCCTCTAACATACCACATACATCATAGTGCCTCTAACATACACATACATCATATGCCCTCTAACATATCACATACATCATAGTGCCTCTAACATACCACATACATCATGGTGCCTTCTAACATATCACATACATCATAGTGCCTCTAACATATCACATACATCATAGTGCCCTCATATCATATACATTACTTTTAGTTCTGTTTTTCCCACCAAAAGGAGGGAAGCAACTCCTACAAGTGTCCTCTGACCCTATGAGCTCTGTGGAGGACATACTCCACCCACGATAAATAAATGTGGGAAAAACAGGAGAAAGAAAGAAACGCTAGGGTCTAGTTGGCCTGGTGGCTCTTTCCTGTAATCCCAGCACCATGAGTTCAAGGTCACTGTGTTTTTCAGGAGTAGTGAGCCTGAGTGAGCTACAGTGAGACTCTTTAAACAAACAGCAGCTGGGGATGTGGAACAGAGGTCAGGAGGGCTCAGTGCTCTGCAGCTGAGTTCAGTTCCCAGCATCCAAGTGGTGGCTTACAAACCATTTGTAATTCTAGCTCCAGAGGACATAACATCCTTTCTTCAGGCCTCTGAGGGGACCAGGCATGTATGTGGTGCATATATACACAAGCCAGCAAGAAAACTAAATAAATCTTTAAAAACAAATGAAGAAAGCTGGGCATGGTGGCCCATGCCTTTAATCCTAGTACTAGGGAGCCAGAGGAAGGATCCCCGAGTTCAAGGCTAGCCTGTCTACAGAGTTTCAGAACAGTCAGGGCTAAACAGAAAAACCCAGAAAAAGAAAGGAAGGAAGGAAAGAAGGAAGGAAGGAAGGAAGGAAGGAAGGAAGGAAGGAAGGAAGGAAGGAAGAGAAAGAAGGAAAGGAACAGAAAGAACCCCTAGGTATAGCAGTGGGGTGTGTATTCCACATATTGAACAGCTAGTATTTTCTCCTTCCAGATAAGAACAGGACCCAAAAACCAGCCAAGCAATTTAGGGTCAGAAGCTGGAAGTATCTTTGGTTCTGTCCTGGCTAGAGGCTAAAAATGTCAGATGTGTTTAGGAGCCCTGTCATCTTTTTTCTGCTGTTTTACAGTTGCCTGGGAGTATATGTGAAGGCGAGGTGAAAACTCCAGTCCAGACACCTGGGATCCACAGGCACTAAGGCTTCCGGGTGGGCCAACTGGAGTGGCCATCTTACCCCTCAGACCTCTACCTGCTAAGGGAGGTTCAGGCTACTGAAGCTTCATACCCTTCCTCCTATACCCCTGGTAACACTAGAAATGTACACATAGGTTTGGGGATTTGGGGGGATTTAAATCAGCAGATGAATATGAAAAGTTAAGGCTATCTGAGCATTTTTTCTAAGTTCCAGCTCCATCCCTGGGTAGAGACCTGGCGATCTAAGCTGTCTAAAATGAGCTGAGAGGAACAATCTTCTTTCTTTCTTTCTCTTTCTTTCTTTCTTTCTTTCTTTCTTTCTTTCTTTCTTTCTTTCTTTCTTTCTTTCTTTCTTTCTTTCTTTATGGGTTCCATGGCATGCCTGGTGCCTGTGGATATCAAATCATCAGCGCCAGCCCTCCTAGGACCAAAGTTACAGCTGTGAGTTACTATGTGGATACAGGGAATTAAACCCTGGGTCCTCCACAAGGGCAATAATTGCTCTTAACTACTGAGCCAATTAAAAAAAAAAAAAGCTGGGCGGTGGTGGCGCACACCTTTAATCCCAGCACTCGGGAGGCAGAGGCAGGTGGATCTCTGTGAGTTCGAGGCCAGCCTGGTCTACAAGAGTTAGTTCCAGGACAGGCTCCAAAGTTACAGAGAAACCCTAACCCTGTCTCAAAAACAAAAAACAAAAAAACAAAACCAAAAACTACTGAGCCAATTCTTCAGTGCCCCCCATTTTTTTTCTTATTGAAGATTTCTAGGCTGCTAAAAGCCAATATCCCATAAACCCTGTAAAACTTGTATGAAATCTGTTAATTTCTCACACCTTTTGTTTTCGCAAAGGCCCCAGCTGCATTCTTGTAACCTGATGGCCGGAAGGGGACTGGATTGGTCCCCTCCCATTTTCTTTCATGTCCTTTGCACTGACTCCTTTAAAGGTAGCCAGTCTTGGAAGATGGTGACATCAGACCATAGTCATTGGGGGAAAAGACACAGTCGCCATAGGCATTAGATTAACAACTAAGTGGACTTCCTGCCCAGGTGTGCAATGACCTTGCTAGCACATCTCTTTGAGGGACAGGACACTTTTTAACAGCAGCAAATAATTTGCCAATAGCAGTTCCTGAGATTTATAGCTCGCCTGCTTTGTTGCTTTCTTAGACTCTACTAATACTGTCCTCAATATTTCCTTTTGAGTCCGTTTTTAAATTCTTGTATTAAGAACCCCAAAATAAAACCTCAGTTTCTCTGTTAACCCAGAAAAGCCTTGTTAACCCCTAAAAAAATGACCCTTGGTGGCCACTCATTCCTTGGGATCTGCTCCTGCCATATAGGATCTCTGTCTGTGTCATCATCCAGGGTTTCACCTATGACCAGATAACAACCTCTTATCTACAGACTCCCTTTCTCTGTGTGTAATACGCCACAGGTTCTGTTCTGTGCTCTACTCGCACGGGAACTAGGCTGAAAATTTAAAAACACACAGACAGAGACAGACAGGCAGATGGGCCATGGGGACATCCTTGAGACAAGAGTGCCAAGAATGCCCCCTTTATTGCGCTCAGGGGCAACTTATTAGGGCTCTGGCCACGCCCCAACTCTCGGGGTCTTTCAGCTGCAGACCTCCCAGCCCGTCATCAAGGTCTCATGCTCGGAGCAGCTGCAGGCTGCTCAGAGCAGAGGAAAACAAGTTATTTACAAGAAATTCAGGGTCTGGTGGTCCGCAGTCCCCAACATATGGACTATGAAAATCATTAGGTTTGAGAGGCAAAGGGTCTGGCAATTTTGGTGCCTCTGGTTGTTGATTTTCCAGGTCTCCCAACTCTTCACACTACTGCTCACCTGAGTCAAGAAAGCCATGCCAGCACCCCAGCCCCGCAGCTTCTCCCCTGGAACACTACAAATGCAAAAACAAGGAAAGAAGCCTCCAGGTGGAACATGCTTCCAATCCCAGCAGCTTGGAGGTGTGGGTTGGAGGATCTGAATTTCCAGGTCAATGGGCTATTCTAGCAAGTTCTGGGGCCAGCCTTGGCTAGTTGACATTCTGTCTGAAATTAAAAACTACAAAAAACCCACCACAACACCTCTCCCCCAAACAACAATAACAAACAGACAAATTGTTTCTATCAGATATTACTACAAAACTTGGGTTTAGAACAGGAATTTAAATATTTTATCCTCCCACCTTATATGCAAATTATTATTATTATTTCGGGGGGGTTGAGACAGGGTTTCTCTGTAGCTTTGGAGTCTGTCTTGGAATTCACTCTGTACACAGGCTGGCCTCGAACTCACAGCGATCCGCCTGCCTCTGCCTCCTGAGTGCTGGGATTTAAAGGCGTGTGTCACCACTGCCCGACTTTTTTTTTGTATGTAAATATTTTAATCGCACCAACAAACCTTTGTTTATACAAAGTCCCCTGCTGCATTGCAGGTATTGGATAGCCAGCGACAGTGACCACTTTCCACTCCCTCCTCCCTTTCCTGTGCACCCATTCGGTTGAGACTAGTCACTGACTGTAAGGTCTTACTTCCGCCAACGGGGAAGAAACACAGCCAACACCTGCATTAGAATAAAATCCAGTGCACTTCCTGTCTGTGTGTCTGCGTTTGAAACACACACTCATAATGGCAAGTACAGTTTGCCTTGTCCAGACACTTCCGTTAGAGTAATAGCCCTTTGAGACCCTGAACTTATTTCTAGCACAAATGAAAACAGAAGCAAAGCAAACCCTTTCAGAGGCTTTCCAGGAGATCCCTTGGAATCAAGGCTAACCCTTTGCAGTCTATCCATAACTTACTTTCTCCTGGTCATATGCACACATGTTTTTGCCCTTATCCGCTGGCATGGGCTATCTTAGTGCTGGCCCTCGGCAACTGCACCCTGGCTTCTCTACCACTGAACCCCTCAGCCTAGACACCAACATCCATTACTTGACTCCCTCAGAACACGGTTGTCTGGGTTGGTGTCTCCACTATGCCAATGGGCTACACATGCACATGTCATGTGATGGAATCAAAGCGTTGACACTTTGTTTTGTCATCATTGTCTTTTAAAGTTCATTTTTCTTTCTGTCTCTCACTCTCTTTTTCTTTCTTCTCCTTCTTATTTCATTTCTTTCTTTTCTTTCTTTTTTTTTTTTTGAGACAAGGTGTCACTGTGTAACTGGCTGTCCTGGAACTTGCTTTATTGACCAGGCTGACTTGGAACTCACAGAGATCCATCTGCCTCTGCTTCCCTGGGAACTGTTAAATTTTTTCAATTTTGTTTTATGTGTATGAGTATTTGTCTACAAGTATATATGTGTATCACATGCATTCTTTGGTACCCTCGGAGGTACCTCAAAAGAGGGTGTCAGATCCCCTGATACTGGACTTACAGATGGTTCTCTGTGGGTGCTGGGAACTGAACCCAGGCCCTCGGCAATCTCTCCAGGCCTCTGTTGTCTTTTTTAAAAAGTTTTAAAATTTGTTTGTTCAGAATTTAAAACCACTTATTCATTTGTTCATTCATTTATGTGAGGCAGGATCTTGCTGTTGAATGCAAAAAAAATGAAATAAAAACGGGGAGGACATGGTTACTCCTAAAGTACAGGGATTTTTATTGCAGATATAAGGGAGAGAGCAGGCAGAGGGAAGAGTCCAGATTGAACATGGCCGGCAGACTAAACCAGACCATGAGAGATGAGGAGGGAGAGCAAGGGAAGAGATGCTGACCAAGAGAGGTTATCTAGGCCAAGAGGCCAAGAAACCTGTGTAACCAAAATGTTGGGAATATTATTTTTAGGTGTGTGACTTTTGTTTATGCTGCATTTGTTTAACTCTGTGAAGCTGTGATTCTTTCCCTGTTTAAAATGCCTGATGGTCTGATAAAGAACTGAGAACTGAACGGCTAATAGCGAGGCAGGAGCAAGGATAGGCGGGGCTGGCAGGCAGAGAGAATAAATAGAAGGAGAAATGAGGAAGAGGAGGACATCAGGGGTCAGCCACCCAGTCAGCCATGGAGAAAGAAGTAAAGAAAGGTTTACAGAAATGGAGAAAGATAAAAGCCTAGAGGCAAAAAAGGTAGTTGGGATAATTTAAGATGAGAGAAGCTGACAAAGAACAAATCAAACTAAGGCTGGGCATTCATAGCTAAGAATAAGCCTCTGTGTGTGTGATTTATTTGAGAGCTGGATGGTGGGACCTCCTAAAAAGCCAAGTGTAAAACATCACAACACCAAAATGGCTGAACTATATAAGGATCAGACTGGGGGGGGGGACCCCCACCCCTGGGAAGGAGGGGTCTAGGGTAGGTGGGTAGGTTAAGGAGGTGGGTTAGGGTAGGTGAGAAGTGTTGGGAGGAGCCACAGGTACTGAGTGAGGCTTGTCCTGGGTTTGAGACGGACCAGCTCTGTAGACTGCCTCTGCACACTGTTGTGGAATATTAATTTAAGATGTATTTCATTCGTTTATGCTGTGGAATATTTGCTTAATAATGCAAAGATGTGTTGCATTCTTTTATGTTACATTTGTTTAACTCTGTAAAGTTGTGTGACTTTGCCGGTATAAAATACCTGATTGGTCTAATAAAGAGCTGAACAGCCAATAGCTAGGCAGGAGAGAGAAATAGGCAGGGCTAGCAGGCAGAGAGAATAAATAGGAGAAATCTAGGCTTGAGAGAAAAGAGGGAGGAGGGAGAAAAGGAGAGGAGGACACCACGGGACAGCCAGCCATGGAGTAAGAAAGAAAGGAAGATATATAGAATAAAGAAAGGCAAAAAGCCCAGAGGCAAAACATAGCTAAAGAAAAATGGGATAATTTAAGTTAGAAAAGCTGGCTAGAAGCAAGCCAAGCTAGCTAAGGCCAGGCATTCATAAGTAAGAATAAGTCTCCGTGTGTATTTGGGAGCTAGGTGGTGGGCCCCCAAAGAGTAAAAAAAAACCCAACAGCTTGCCCTGTTTCTTTTTTCAGATGCTGGGCAGAACCTAAGTATGTTTTTTCTGGTATTTTGGACTTTCCAATCTCTCTCTCTCTCTCATTGCCCTTGAGCTTCTAACTGAATGCATTCTTAATTTTTCTGTCACTGAGACTAAGATCACCAAGAGGGGACCCCCCCATTTCCCTTGATCACCTCCATCAGAAGATCCAGAATTAAACTCAGGTCATCAGGCTTGGGCGGCAAGTGAGTTTACTCACTGAGCCATCTCAAAGGCCTGTTAAAGTTTTATGAGCATATAATAATGGGTTTCATGATGACATTTTCATACATGTATCAAGTGCTTTGATCATAGTCACCCCATTACTCTTTCCTCCATGCACTCCTAATGACCACCCTCCTCCCACTTCTCCCTCCAAGTTTTTGTGTTTTTTTAAAACAATTGAGTTTAATTAGGGTTACTAGGAGCTATTTACCAGATGGCTACATACATCACTGAAGAAAATCTCTTTTTCCTCCAGCAACCATTAATCACCCACAGAACCTCAAGGGAGTGGAGGAAAGTTGTAAGTCCCTCTTTCCTAATTTAATTTCTTTTTCTTGTTTGAGACAGGGTCTCATGTATCCCAGGCAGGCCTTGATTTTACTATATATGACCTCCACACCTGGGCCATGCCATGTTAGGGTCAAATCCAGGCTTTTGCGCATGCTAGGCAAACATTCTACCATTCTATGTCCCAGCCCCCTTATTTTTTGTCTTCCTTCCTTCCTTCCTTCCTTCCTTCCTTCCTTCCTTCCTTTCTTTCTTTGACAAGGTGGTCCCATGTAGCCTGGGCTGGCTTCCATATGTAGCTAAAGATGGTCTTGAAAGTCTGGCTCATCCTGTTTCCACGCCATAGATGAGTGCTAGGGCCATAAGCACTTTCCCTACATTTTGATGGTAATTAGAAGCACATCGATTTTCACTTCTAGAAATAAAGTAACTGCTTTTCCTAGATTCTTGCCCTGTTACATCCTATTGATTCTAGTCTTGAAGGACACAGGGATGCTAGAGTATCACATGACATTTTTAACTCACTACTCCTTGATCGTTCTGGGAAAATTAAATAAATAAATAAGTAAGTAAATGACATTTTTAGACTCCTTCCCCTTTCCCCTCTATAATTATCCCAGTCTATAAGCTACAATCACTGCTCTGGTTTCTGAAACTAGAGATATTCCTTCTACAGATTTTTTTTTCTTTTTTTTTTTTCCTCTTGGCTTCAGCCTGTCCTGTTGTGCAGTCTGCCTGTCCTTCTGTATGCCTTTCCTCTGATTTTCCAAGAATAAAACGCCTGGCTTCTATTGTTCTTTTGCTGTTTGTTTTGCTAGAATCCCAGTCCCATCTGAGAGGCACCAAGGCCCCTGATCTGAAAGGACTTTTCTCCTTGTTCCCCTTTGGGAGGCTGCTGGGCTACAGGCTGCCTGCCCTGGGGGATTCTCTTTTAAACTCTAATAAATTGTCCTTAAGCTTCTGATTGAGTCCATTAAATTTTTTTTATTATGACTAAGAACCCAAAGAGAGTACCCCGATATTCCCCATATGTGGAGATATCATCAGGATCTGTCTTATTTAGGGTTTCTTTTGCTGTGAAGAGACACCATGAACATAGTAACTCTTATAAAGGAAAACATTTAATTGGAGTGGCTTACAGTTGAGAGGATTAGTCTAGATTGTCATGGAGGGGACATGGCAGCATGCAGGCAGACATGGTGCTGGAGAAGGAGCTGAGAGTTCTTACATCATGACTCATAGGCAACAGGAAGTGGTCTGACTCACTGGGCATGGCTTTAGCAGATATGGTCCTCAAAGCCCACTCCACAGTGACATACTTCCTCCAACAAGACCACACCTCCTCCAACAAGGACACACCTCCTAATAGTGCCACTCCCTTTAAGGGACATTTTCTTTTAACAGGGTCTGTCACAGATTCCATCTACTTGGTCCTTTGGTGAGATTTGCAACAGCCTAAGAAATAAAACTAAGAGTGCTTAGTTTTGTCTTGTGTTTTTAAGACTGGGTCTGGCCTTATTATGTGGTGGCTCTGGCTGGTTGTAGAGCAGGCTGGCCTTGAACTCACAAAGATCCACTTGCCTCTGCCTACTGAGTATTAGAGTTAAAGGCATGCTCCACCACAGCCAGCCCAGTTGTTTTACTGGTTTTTTGTTTGTGAAATAGTTCTCCAATAGCTGACCTACTGAGGATGATCATGAACTTTTGATCCTCTTATTCTGCCTCCTATGTGCTTTGATCACAAATGTGAACAGCATAATGTTTATTAAATTAATGAGGTGTTGGGGGTTGCACCAAAGACTTGTGGATGCTAAGTCTTTTTTTGAGCTACACCTCCAACCCAGTGCCATTTGATTTCACTGAGAAAGAAGATAACTAAGGTGGTGCTTTGAATAAAAATGGCCCCCATAGGCTCATATATTTGAATGCTCAGTTACCAGGAACTAGCACTATTTGATATGATTAGAAGGATTAGGAACTATAGCCTCGTCAGAGGAAATGTATCACTGGCAGGCCTAGTGTCTGTCTCTCTCTGATACAGCTCTCAACCACTGGTGTGGGACAATTGTCTGTATTCTGTCAATTATATTTTAAATAAATGCTGATTGGTCAGTAGCCAGGCAGGAAGTATAGGCAGGACAATTAGACAGGAAGTAGAGGTGGGTCAATGAGAATAGGAGAATTCTGGGAAGAAGGAAGTCCTAGTCTGCAGTTGTGACCCAGCCACAGAAGAAGCAAGATATGACTGCCTCGCCAAAAGGTACCGAGCCACATGGCTAACATAGACAAGAATAATGGGCTAATATAAGTTGTAAGAGTTAATAAGAAGTCTGAGATACTAGGCCAAAAAGTTTATAACTAATGTAGACCTCTGTGTGATTTCTTTGGGACTTAACAACTGCGGGAACAAGGCAGGACAAAAAACTCAGACAACAAACCACTTCTCCAACAGCATGCCTGCCATACCTGCCACCCTACCATGATGATAATGGATTAAGCCTCTGAAATTGTTAAGCTGTAGGGCCCAGGGCAGCTTGGTACACACCTGCCACTTGGCTACACTGCTGCCATGACAGACTCAAAAGAGACCAACCAGGAAGTAGGCCTGAGTTTCAGTTTACCCTAAGGCACACTGATTCCAGGAAAGACCACAAACTGGAACCACCCAGGCACGACGCAGGAATGGATCAATCAGCATCCAAGAGGAAAATATCTAACATACCAAAAGAAATACCTAAGGTTTCAACCATTGTAGATAGATGTCCCTTAGCCCAGCACACACCCATCCCCTTTCACCAAGATACCCCTAGACAAATTTTAGCCAATCAGGGGTCCTGAACCTTAGAAATCCCTCACCCCAATTTCTGCTATGATAAAAAAAACTTCACCCCAACTGAGCTTGAGACTCTCTGATCATGTCAATGTGTTGGACACCTGGAGAGTTCATGTTCAAACTTGAATAAAGGCTCTTTGCTTTTACATTTGGGATTCAGTCTCTGTGGTGGTCTTTTGGGGGGGGGTCCCCGTGACCTGAGCATAATAAAGTAAGCCCCCACTTAAATGCTTTCTCTTCTAAGAGTTGCCTTGGTCATGGTGTCTCTTTACAGCAATGGAACAGTGACCAAGACAACCTGCTATTGGGTTGCAAGTTGGATGACAGGGGATAGTCACCCCAACTTTGCTTATAAACAGGTCCAGGGAACAGCAGGGTCCCCAAGCCATGGAGGACAGAGAATGGAATCCTAATTCTAGTTCTCCAACTGCCTGCACCCCACGCTGAATTCCAACCCCATGAGAGGCCTGGCTATCCACTGGGCTAATTTCCCCTGTGACCTTCCTCTGAGCACAGCTAGCCCATTAGCATGTGATAATGGGGGAAATCCAAGGTGCCCTCTTGTCTACCACACACAGTTAAGAGCTGCATTTGCAGGGTGCCTCTATTCTCGCTATTAGCTGCAGCTAATGGTTTTCTATTAGAACTCCAAGGCCTATCTCTCTCCACCCTTTACCAGGTTATCTATAGAGTGGATTCAGGAATAGCTCAGGGACTCTTCTTTCAGGCTCACTATGACTAGTGTGAGTGCGAGTCCTTTAATTTCTTAGCATCTTTCTGAGAGGCCAAATTCAAATACTGGTCTTAAAAAGGAATCCTGGAGCCTGGGTACAGTGGTACACATCTAAGAAGGTGGAGGCCTAGTGATCACAGATTTGAAGCCATTCTGAGCTAACTTCAAGAGAGAGGGGGAGGAAGTGAATTCCTAGCTGAGAGTGGTGAAGCAAGTTCAAGGGCAGCTTTGACTACAGTGGCAGATCCTATCTCCAATTTTTTAAAAAGATTTACTTATGTTCATTGGTGTTTTGCCAGTATGAATGTCTGTGTGAGGGTGCTGGATCTCCTGGAACTGTCACTACAGATAGTTGTGAGCTGCCTGTGTGTAGCAAGCTTTCTTGTGGATCTTTGGATCGCCATCCCCCAAATATTGACACAGAGACTTATTAATTATGAAAGCTTGGCCATTAGCTCAGGCTTGTCCCACTGCCCTTATAACTTCACCTGCTTTTATAAATCTACATTCTGCCATGTGGCTCAGTTACCTCTACTCTGTACCATATATCTGACCTCTTCAGTGTCTCCATGTATCTCCATGTGCCTTGATTCCTCCTCTTCTTCCTCTCTCTTTCCCGGGAAATCCCACCTCTCCTCTCCTGTCTAGCTCCTGGCCATTCAGCCCTTTATTACACCAATCACAGCAATCCATCTTTTCACACAGTGTACAAATCCCACAACACATGTGGGTGCTGGGAATTGAACCTGGATCCTCTGGAAGAGCAGTCAGTGCTCTTAACTGCTGAGCCATTTCTCCAGCCCCTCCAAAACCAAAAAAAAAACCTTTAGTGGTAGTGGAGTGTAGCTGAGCGGCTTGCTTACTGTTGGAAGTAAGTTGGGGGTCACAAAGAAAGAGACCACCACTCCTACTAAAGTATCTTGACTGGGCACAACTTTACTTCTACTTCACTTCTCACAGTAGAGGGGGCCAGGTGTGCACGTGGTTTTTATTCCAACCGTGTCTTTTCCCTATTGGCTGTGGCCCAACCTCAGTCCTCCGTGATTAGCTAGGTTTGCAGGAGCATTCATGGAAAAAATGAAGGAAAGCAGGGACGCTGGGGTTGGACACTTGAGTCACTTAAGTTCAGAAAACACAGCAGGGCCTTTGTGGAACCCAAAGTTTTACAGCTTTGGGTGATTAAAGCATTTGCACAAAGGTTTTTCCCAGCTTGGGGGTTAGGACTATGAGATTTGGACTCCTTGTCATAAACAAATTTTTCTGGGCGGCTGTGGTGCCTGCCTTTAATCCTGGCACTTGCGAGGCAGGGGCAGGCAGATCTCTGTGAGTTTGAGGCTAGCCTGGTCTATGGAGCTAGTTCCAAGACAGGAAAAAAAAATAAAATTTTTTACAGTGTTTGGCAGAAAAGACTGATATTTAATGTTTCTTACGTTACTGTGCACAAAACCATAGGTTTGATTTACAACATTGCAAAAAAAAAAGTTAAAAAATTAGGGGCAGCAAGGTAGCTCAGCAGATCTGGGGGCTTGTTGTGCAAGCCCGGCAGCCTGCCTTCAGTCTCTGTAACTCATGTAAAGGTAGAAGCAGAGAACCAACTCCACAAGGTTGTCCTCTGACCTCCACATGCATGTCATGACATAGGTGCTCACATGTATGTAGCACACACACACACACACACACCTTTTTAAAAATAAATTCAAGGGCTTGGTATTGTAGTTCAATGATAGAATGCTTGTTTGCTTGTTCAGTGCATACAATATCATGTTTCAATTTTTAGTACCTAAATAATAATTCAATTTACAATGATTATTGAGGTCAAGATGTGCTCCCACTTTATCAGGATGAATTGAGATTGTAGGAGCATATGTACTAAAATGGTATCAGACACACCAGACCAAAGAAGGCATATAACTTCTTTACCTGGACCCCACAAAGTGTTAGACACTTAACACTGCCAGTGGCATGGTTCCACCAACCTGTCATCTGATGCCTGTGTGTATGTGTATGCATGTGCGTCTGCCTGCTTATACATGTGTGCACGCATGTGCCTGCTTGTGCATGTGTCTACGTAGGACCAAAAGGCAGAGAACTCCTGCCTGTTCCTAAGCCTTCATTTCAGTTTAGTTCCTTGCTCCCGATGCAGCCTACCAGACTGCCATCCACCCACGCTGGACATGGATCTGCCATTCCTTTTCCAAGTTTCTCACCTTGCAGCTGGACTCAACTCCGAAGTTTAGTTCTCAACCCTAATGCTCCTGGGACCTCAGCAGCTCACTCCCTGTGGCTGGCCCTGGGCTCCTGATTCCACACACACACACACTTTGAAACCTCTTGGACTCTGGTATAGCTTCAGAAACTTGTAGTGTTCTGCAAACTGCAAATACACACATAAAGTGATATCTGTGCTCTGTGATATGAGTTTGTATTAGTAACTAAGATTTGAATAATAGAACCCAAATCTGCTTCAGCCGGATTTCCAAGGTAGGTGAGATGATCTGACAAACTGGACATTAAAACTGCTACATCTTAGCCAGGTGGTGGGTGATGGCGCATGCCTTTAATCCCAGTGCCAGGAAGGCAGAGGTAGCCAGAACTGCACAGAAAAATCCCATCTTGAATAAGCCAAAACTAAAGCAAAAAAAAAAAACACAAAAAAACAACAACAGAAAGCCTGCTACATCTTATAGATTTATTGTTATTCAATAAATTCTGGCAGTGTGGGAAGACATGACCTCGTCCATCTATGTTTCTGGCATAGCACACTTACAATAATGATTCAACTGCTAAGGATGAGGGGGCAGTTATAATTGGAATACAGTTTGGTGGGAGAGCACATGTTTGGCATACAGGAGGCCTTGGTTCACCTGCCAGCGAATATCCCCTCTCCCCCCCTCCCCGCTGCTAGCCTTAGCCCTCCCCCCTCAGTAAATTCCATAACCGGAGCACGCAGCTGGAGTTTCTTCAGCATGGTGCACTGGAGGTGTAGGGGTCTCAGGTCAGAAGGCCTGGTTGGACTTTCAACGTGAATCTCAGACAAAGACACTTTGGCCTCTAGGTTCACATGTGTAAGATATCTGCTTTATTTCCCCCTGCTTCCTTGAAAGTTGCAGGTTTGCCCAGCTTGAAGCCTGGCCTTGACTCCCAGGCACAATTCTCCCAGGTAGCTAGAACCCCTGTGAGCTGTCTGTTCTTCCAGCCCAAACAGCTTAGGTCACGGAATCCATTGGAAATGTTTCGCCAGCTTTAAATCGGCCGTGGACTACATACACACTGGAGGGAAACTACTTGTTACAATCCAGACCGGATGGCTGTGCCAACCACATCCCTCTGCAGCCGCCGCATCTCTCCACACCTTCATGCCTGATTCCGCACACAAACTCCAAGCTACCAACTTAGAAGTTATCAGGGGCTACTTAGCCACATACAGCTTATGATGGATACACATTAACTACGTGGGTCCCCCTAACTTCTCCTTTATCCTCAAGGTATACATTTCTTCCCCCACTTCCCCTCCCTACTTTAGATGACTCACTGACTACATAGCACAGATCCTCCTCCTTCCTCTGAAACTTACAGGATTCCCCTTAGAGCCCCCACCATGCTAGTTTTCCATGCTATTAATAATTTTTCTGGGGATGGAGAAATGGCTCAGTGGTTAAGAGCTCTTGTTGCTCTTACAGAGGACCAGGGTTAGGTTCCTAGCGCCCACGTAGAATGTGATAGAGTGACTTAGTCATAAAGCAGGACTCCTATAAGATACCAGATGACCTTTCTCAGTCAGTGTTTGTTATCCACTTATTGGTCAGCCCAGAAAGGAATGTCTTTTGGGTCAGCCAGTCTCCCAAGATAGTCTATCTCACCTTGGGTAAACAATCTCAGGAAAGAGACACTGCAGGAGAGACACACAGCTCCCTTTGGCCTCAACAATTTCTTCTTTTCCAAGAAAAAGGTCACGGTCACCTTTTCCCTCATTGACAGACGCCTCAATTTCCCAAGGGAGAGAGGAGGCCAGTCACTGGGTGTGGTTGTTAGTATTCAGGCATCTGTACTGGCCTGCCCTTGGGGTCCTGACAGGATACGTCCTCAGCTGCAGCCACTAAGAGCACCTCTGCACATTTGCTACTTCCCTTTTAAAAGGGGGGCCTGCCCACCTCCCATCTCTCTCCCCCTCCCTCTCCCTCCCTTCCTCCCTCCCTCCCTCTTCTTACCTCTCCGTCTCCTGTTACTCTTGTCCCCAGGTACCAGTCTCCGTCCCCGCTTCCAATAAACCTCTTATGTGAGCCTTGTTGCATGGTGTGGCGTCTCTTCGCGGTGTTTTTAAAATTACAACAGCAGTAACAAACACAATCCTGTCTGTTGTCTGTTGAAAGTCAACTTTGGTCTCTTTATGCTGGCTCAGAACTCTAACAGAATGGCTCACAACCACCTGTAATTGCATTTACAGAGGATCTGACTCCTTCTGGCCTCTGGGAGTATAGTGTGTGTGCTCTCTCCAAACACATACACAAATAAAAATAAGTAAATCATAGCCAGTCGGTGCTGGTGCATACCTTTAATCCCAGTACTCAGGAGACAGCTGCGGAGGGAACTCTGAGTTCAAGGCCAGTCTGATCTAGAGAGGGAGTTCCAGGACAGCCAGGGCTACACGGGGAAACTCAGTCTCGAAATGCCCCTCCCCTCGCCATGTAAATATTTTTAAAAGAGGTAATTCTTCTAATAAATCTCTTACCCCACAAAACCTTTCACCTCAGTGTCCTGGAACCTCAATTTTGAAGTCTTTCACTACCCATTTAATCTAACAAGGTAAGGATTTACATGTAAGAAACCGGGCTTCTCACTCCTTGAATGTATGCGCGGGCGCGCGCACGCACGCGCACACACACACACACACACACACACACACACACACACACACACACGAAAATGTGTAACTAAATGTAACTCTCTCATTCTGTCTGGAAACCTCCTGCTTTACCCTTCACCCTGGCGTTGTTCCAGCTCTGGCCCAGTCTTTCTCCCCCAAGTCCTGTGTTTCCTCGGGTCTTTAGGAACACCTAAGGGATCCCTAAGTCCTGCAGTACTCTAAGGCCACTCATCTAATTTGCTCGAGTTACCTTGTTTTGCTTTGTTTCCATAGCTGGGGACTAAAGCCAAGGGCTTTGTGCTTGCTAGGCATCTGCTCCCTCACTGAGAGAAATCCCCAGCCCCTCTACTTTGCTTCACTGCCTCTACAGTTCCTCCAGGCTGGAAGGACTGCTTGCTCCTCACCTCCCTGATCATGCCGTGCTCAGCTGAACCTCACTGTAATGCCAACACTCTGAGAGCTGCACCAGGGATGCCCCAATTCCCCCCAAACGGTACCCGGTACCTGCCAGTCTTCTCCCTTTTGACTTCACCTGGCAATTTCTATCTGGAGGTTAAAGGCCCCTCTACCTAAGAGTGCAGGCTAACAGCGCCTCTCCTCAGGGCCCCCACAGCGCGTCTGCATACCTTCATTACAGCGTCTTCCATGGAATACGAATTCTGGCATCTAATAGGAGCATACTTCAGAAATTGACATGAACAGGATGTAAGGAAAAGGTGAGGTGCATGCCATGGGAAATGAAGCCAGACAAGCACACGCTGAAAATCTGAAGAGCCTTAATTACCCAAAGGCTTTGGGTTTTACTCTGTAGGTGACAGCATGAATTTTAAACAGGGCCAATACTGAGCTTCTTTTTGCTCATTTTGTCTGAGATGGGGGGGGGGGGCTTTGTGTCTTACTCTGTAGCCCACGCTGGCCTCAAGCCTTTCCATCTTGCCTCAGCGGCTGAAGTTCTGGGATGACAGATGTGTGCCACCGCGTTTGTTTTAAATGCTGAGCAACTGTTGTTTTTGTTTTGATTTGTTTTTGAGATAGTATTTCTGATTCTGTAGCCCAGGCTGTTCTCAAACTGTTGTCAAACCTCTTGTCTCAACCTCCCAAATGCTGGGATTATATCTATAATAATACACCATATCTTGTCTTCTGTTTTTTAATTTTTCTTTTAAGAAATTAAGTTTAGGGACTGGAGATATGGTTCAGCGGTTAAGAGCACCGGCTACTCTTCCAGAGGTTCTGAGTTCAATTCCCAGCACCCACATGGTGGTTCACAACCATCTCTAGTGGGATTTGGTGCCCTCTTCTAAGCATAAAAGCATGTGTGCAGATAGAGCAGTCATATACATGAATAAATAAATCTTAAAAAGAAAGAAGAAATTAGGTTTATTTATTTAGTGCATGCATGCATGTGTGCGGCAAGTGGGAGGGTGGAGCTGGGAAAGAAAACATTACGGTGCACATGTAGAAGTCAGAGAAAAACTTTCAGAGTTGTTCTTTTACCAGTGTGAGTTCTGGGGTTTGAACTCAGCTAATTAGCCTGGGTAGGAAGCCCCTTTTCCCAGTGAGCCATCTCACCAGGCCCCTATTCTTAAATTTTTAGAAAATGCTTTATTTGTGTGTTTCTGTGCAAGTGTATGAAGCTATGTGCAAGGGCACACTTCTTTGTGAGGAGGCACTGACTCCTTGGAGCCAGGAGTTAGTTATAGGTATTTGTCAGGTGCCTGGCTTGTCACATGGGTGCTAGAATCTTAACTCTGACCCTCATGATTTTGCAGCAAGTGTCATCCACAGCTGCATAGTAAGTTTAAAGACATCCTGGGCTAAAGTCCCTATCTCAAAAAATATTAATAACAGGCAATATTTTTTTCTAAGTATGTCCTGATCACCCCTCTAAGGTATATGCAAACCCAAATCTCATCTTGGTTGTCATGTACATTATTTTATCCATCCCAATTAGGACCCTTCTCCACTTTAAGCCTCTGAAGATCATTGGACTGATTGGAGCCATTCCCTGGCATTTTAAGCTTTCCAGTGGAGATAGGTAAAAGGCCCAGCAACGATCTGATCTGGCAGAGCGAACAGAAGTCGTTCCTTAGCAAGAAAGAACAGACACGCAGCCAGAAGGAGGCTGTAGAACACCTGATTCTAGCTAGTGGTGGTGGCGCACGCCTTTAATCCCAGCACTTAGAGGCAGAGACAGGCAGATCTCTGTGAGTTCAAGGTCAGCATGGTCTACAGAGTGAGTTCCAGAACAGTCAGAGCTACATAATAGAGAGACCCCGTCTCAAAAGAGAAAGAACAAAAGGAAGAAAGAAAAGAAAGTCTGATCAAGAAGCTGAGGCAAGAGAATAGTCAGGTATGTTGGGGAACTCCTGAAGTCCCAGTTCTGGGAGGTAGGTATAGAAGGATCAGAAGTTCAAGATTATCCTTGGACATATAGTGAGGACAGCCTGAGCTATATGAGGCCCTATTTCAACTTCATCTCCTTCATCTCCTCCAACTTTATCTCCCTCCACTCCTTCCCAAAAAGATTGGAGAGGTGAGTAGAGCCATAGCCTAAAATGTGAGGCCTTGGATTTAATTCCCAGTATTGAAAAAAAGGAAAGAAAGAAGAGAGAAAGAAAAAAAGAAAGGAAGGAAGGAAGGAAGAAAGAGCCAGGCGGTGGTGGTGCATGCCTTTAATTCCAGCACTCGGGGGGCAGAGGCAGGCGGATTTCTGTGAGTTCGAGGCCAGCCTGGTCTACAAGAGTTAGTTCCAGGACAGGCTCCAAAGCTACAGAGAAACCCTGTCTTAAAAAAACCAAAAAAAGAAAAAAAGAAAAAGAGAGAAAGAAAGCAGGCACAATGAAATGATAGGTGAGGTGCATTGTTTCGAGGAAAGAACTTGGCCCAGCAATCCATTCACAAACAACTGTGCCCACACGTCAGCCCTTGAGTTGTGTTCTGGAAAATGTCAGGATGTTTCCTCCTGGCATTCAGAGTCTTGTTTCTGAAGGGTTTGATTTATTTGATTCTTATTGGCTAACTCTTACATATTAATTTAACCCATTTCTATTAATCTGTGTATCGCCACATGGCTGTGGCTTACTGCCTAAAGTTCCTAAAGAGGATCTAATCCAGGACCTCTCTACAACAGATTTCAGGCCCATCTCTTTCTCCCTTTCTTTTTGAAACAAGCTGTCACTCTGATGTCTAGGCTGTCCTAGAACTCACAATGTAGTGAAGACTGACCTCAAAACCACTGGGATCCTCCTGCATCAGCCTCTCAAGTGAGATTATTGGTGTGAATAACCATGCCTGGCCAGCCCCAACTCTTTATCAAGGACTATTAAAATGTCACTTTTCTTTGGCAGGTTGCTGTTATTTGCTGTCATCACCCCTCGACATACATACATACCTATATACACATACATACATATATACGCATACATACATATACACACATGCACATACATACACATGTACATACATACATACAAATGTACACACACACACACAATGCCTTCTAGTTAGAATTCATCTCATTTACTCTCACACAACCTTCTGGATGTTCAGGCCACCAAGGAAATACTTCCTCATTTCTCATGACTTTCATTATCTTGTTTCATACAGGGCATTGCCTGCTTGCCAAAGTGCTTGCCTGGGCTCTTCCCTGATGATGTGGGATTCCCCTCTGTATGCTATGAATATCATTGGTCAATAAAGGAACTGCTTTGGGCCTATAGCAGAACTATAGGTGAACAGAGCTAGGTGGGGAAAACTAAAAAGAATGCTGGGAGAAAGGAGGTGGAGTCAGAGAGAAGCCATGTAGCCCCTCCAGAGACAGACGGAACTTTAGGCAGTAAGCCACAGCCATGTGGCAATACACAGATTAATAGAAATGAGTTAAATTAATATGTAAGAGTTAGCCAATAAGAAGCTAGAGTTAATAGGCCGAGCAGTGACTTAATTAATATAGTTTCTGTGTGATTATTTCGGGGCTAAGCGGCCGGGAACAAACAAGCAGCCCCCTCCTTACAACACCCCCAGTTGTTAAGAAATGTTCCAGATGAGGATCTCTACCCATCCTAGTGGTGCCATTGATCTGAGACCCTGGGATCCACCTCAACAGGGCTATGGGATGCATCTTCCTAAGGGAGGGGACCTGAATGCTTTTCCAGATGGACCTCAAATCTAGGACAAGCCCAAAATCAGCAGCAAAGAATATTGTAGTTGTCCCACAAAGAGTTGTATGAGCAAAGTGGGCGTAACTCAGCAAAGCAGTTTACTTTAGCAAAAGGGCGCTGGACGCCCCAAACCAGCCAGCAGGCACACTGGGGTCAGAGTTCACTTCGCTTTTGTTCTAATGTACCAAAATGTCTGTGTATCTGTCCACATGTGCTTACGTCCCTGGTGTGTGCATGTGAGTGTGAAGGCCAAAGGTCAATGTAAGGCATTTTACCCTAGCACTCTTTATCGTATTTTTATTTGTTTGCTCATTTTTGGTTTTTCGAAACAGGGTTTCTCTGTGTACCCCTGGCTGTCCTGGAACTCACTTTGTAGACCAGGCTGGCCTTAAACTCAGAGATCCACCCTGCCTGTGCCTCCCAAGTGCTGGGATTACAGGCATGTCCACCACCTGGCTTTATATTATTAAGTTTATTCTTTAAAAATGTTCATTTTATTTACTTCATGTATGTGGAGGTCTATCTTAGTCACTGTTTCTATTGCTGTGAAAAGACACCAAGGCAAACACCTTTTTTTTTTTTTAAAGATAGGGTCTCACTATGTAGCTCCCTATGTCCTGAAACTTGCTCTATAGACTAGGCTGGTGTCAGACTCACAGAGATTCACCTGCCTCTGCCTCTGCCTCTGCCTCCCAAGTACTGGGATTAAAGGTGTGAGCCACTACGCCCAGCATCAAGGCAACGCTTATAAAGGAAAGCATTTAATTAGGGGCTTGCTTATACTTTTAGAGGGTTGGTCCATGATCATCATGGTGAGAAGCAGACAGGCATGGTGCTGGAGCGGCAGCTGAGAGCTTTACATCCTGGTCTTCAGGCAGCAAACGGAGAGAGAGAGAGAGAGACAGACAGACTGGGCTTGGCATATGCTTTTGAAACCTGAAAGCCCTTCCACCCCTTCCCTGTGACACACCTCCTCCAACAAGGCCACACCCCTTAATCCTTCCCAAAACAGTCCATCAATTAGGGACTAGTCACTCAATCATACGAGCCCATGAGGGCCCATGCTCAAGCAAACCATCACAGGGTCTAAGGACAACTTTCTGGAGTCGATTCTTTCCTTCACTGTGTGGGTTCTAAGACTCAAGCTCAGCTCAGTGGGGAAAGATGCCGGCAGCCAAGCTTCCCAGATAAAGTCTCTCTACCTGAAACAGTTGGCTCATCAATTGGCTAGACTGGCTGGCCAATGAGGTACGGGTCCTCCAGCCCCTACCTCCCAATGCTAAGACTATAGACTTGTACTTCCTAGCCTGGCTTCTTCATGGATGCTGGGGATCCAAACTTGGGTCCTTAGGCTTGTCCAGTGAGCACTTTACTACTGAGCCAACTCCCAGACCCTGAATTGATTTTTTAAAAAAGAGTTACTTACTTATTTTGTATTTGCATGTGTGTGTGTGTGTGTGTGTGTGTGTATACATATGTGTGTCCCTGAAATCCCTGTAATCAGGAGGTTGAAGTAGAAGGACCAGGAGTCTGATGTCATCCTGGGCTACAGGAGACTGTTTCAAATTATTGGTTTTTGCACTCCTTTTTATGACTGAGTAGTATTCCATGATATGGATTTGGCATATCATGTACAAATTCACCCACTGAAAGGCATTTGAGATGTTTCTGGGTTTTATCTATTATAAATAAAGCTTCTTTATAGGAATAAATGCCTAAAAATAAAAAAATTATTGGTTTTTGTTACATTGATTTTTTTTGCTTGTTGTTTTTTAGGACTACATAGTTGGCTGGTCTGAAACTCACTATAGATCAGGCTGGTCTCAAATTCACAGATCTGTCTGCCTCTGCCTTAAAATTGTCAAGTTATATCTTAATTGATTTATTGTGTATTGGGGGGTGCATGGATTGTGTCATGGGCTGACTATAGAAATTACAGGATGACTTTCAGGGGTTAGTTCTCTTATTCCACCATGTGGGGGCCAGGGATTGAACTCAGGTCCTCAGAGTTGACGACAAGAGCCTTTAACCAGTGGAGGCATCTTAATGACCCTGTGATCATCACTATGTTTATTATGTGTCTGTGTGTACATGTTTATTATGCGTGTGTGTGCTCGCTGCCTCTGTGAAGGTGCCCATGGAGGCCAGAAGAATGGCATCAGAACCCCTGAAGCTGGAGTTACACACAGCTGTGAGCTGCCAGACATAGGAAATGAATAATTTCCATGGAATAAGTTTCATATTATGTTTCATCTTACATAATTATAATATCATATATTGATTAGATTAGTTGAAATGATGGTATTTAATATATGCTGGGAGGAAATCTGGGTGAGGGAGCTGATGGAATAACTCAGTGACAGGACATTTGCTGAGTCCACAAAAAGTCTTGGGGTCAGAGCTCTGCTACCCAAATCCCCAACGAAGCACAGATCACCTCACCAGTTTCTTTTTACTGTTTTCATTGTGGCTACTGGAAATGCTATAATTTCATTATTTTTAGTAACTGATTTACAATATTTTTATTTATTTCTCTTCAGTGCCATGACTCTGATATGAAGGGAAGTTTCATATGTGGTATTTAGGCATGGTGGCCTGGGCTGCAGGTCCTACAGTCTCCGGAAGCAGAAAATCGACAAGTGGAGACCTGTGTAGGGATCTTGTCATCTTGCCCCCAAAGGCAGTGCGCTCCGGTGCACCCCCCTCAGCTTTCCATCTCTCAGAAGAGGCTTAGCTGTCTGCAAATGGAGCCCCTCAACATGCTAGAAATGTCCTGAAGGGCGTGGCAGACTGCCGTGGGCCGTAGGATCCTTCACACAGGGCAGTTCTTCCTGTGTGGCAAAGGAGAGTTTGTAACCAGAGTGTTGAAATAACAAGATTTGCTGGTTTTTTTGTGGGGGAGGGGGGAGGAGGAGGCTGCGGCAGCAGCCGCGGCCGCACTGTGGCAAGACCGGTGCTGTCAACCTTCAGTCTCTTCAACACCGCTGCTCATCTTCCCTGCCTGCTGAGATTCCCTGGAGAGTCCTGACCCTTTCGGAGACTCTGTCTTTAGGTAGAGAAGGGTGCTTCAGAGAGGAAGAAGGCTAAGACATGGAGGCTTTGACCAAAGAAACCTCCAGTCAAAGCACTCTGGGTGGCAGGGCCATACTTTCAGGCATCATTTTCCAAGGCCAATGCTTAGGAGGTAAAGGAGAATGGGCTGGGGAGACATCTAGTTCTCCAACCCCATAGTTGTGCTAAAAATCAACCCACATTCAGAACTTGGAGCCAAGTTCAAGAAATATAGAGTGAACTACAAGCCCCTTTAGGATACAGGTTGACTAAAACTTCATCTTTGACTCTGTAGCACACACCTGTTTTCTCAGCCCTGGAAAGATATAAATAGGAGGGCCAGGAGTTCAAGGCCAGCCTCTGCTACATAAAAAATTTGAAGTCAATCTGGGATACCTGAGATTCAGCCTTAAAATAAACAAAAAAATAAATAAACAAACACATAAATAAATTCAAGAACAACCTGGTCAATTTATTTAGTGAGCTCTGTCTCAAATTAAAGCAAAAAGGGTTGGGGATGTTAGCCTAGTTGACTTTTTTTTTCCCCAGCATTCACAATATCCTGAGTTTCTATTTCTACCATCCTACCACCAAAATAACTCCCAACAAACCAAAATCCTACACCCTATAAATTACTGGTGCACTTCCAAACCCCCAAAATGTAGCACAATATGCATAGGAAAGGTGGTCAATGAATACACAGTGAAGTTTATGCTAATTTTCTTTTGGCTGAAAAAAAAAAACCTCTTGTGAGTTTAGAAGAAGATTTTTGGGGGGGACTTCTAGAATTGAACAAAGTAATCAATCTAGCAAAAAAACAGGAGCTGCAGAGCCGCAGGCCCTCGGCAGGGGGCAGTTCCTGGACACAGTCTCTGGGGACATGCTCTGGCAACTGCTACCCAAGTTCTCAGGCTCTTTATTGATTCATTGAATGCTCCCGATTTACAGGCAGCAGAGAGTGGCTCACCCACACTGGGCCAGCTGACAGCCCTCATCAGTCAGCCTTAGCCAGGACTGAGGGCCTAGGTGCCACCCGCGGGTGTGGAACCTGATTCCAGAGTAGGGAAACAGCCCCATGAATTGTCATCAAACCTCAGATCACAGCCTGGGGCAGGGAGCCTTACAAGCTTCAGCTTGTTCGCTGAAGGCCAACATAGGAGCAGGGTACTAGGAATAACTGCTCTACCTGGGTGGGGCGGTGGGGTGGTGGGGTGGCGTACACAGATAATCCCAGCACCAGGACTTTGAGGCCAGACTGGGCTACACAGTCAAACTGTTTCAAATCTCCTACACATACCTTCACACTTCTCCACTGGATTCTTTGGGAGGAAGTCACCGTGAGTTGCCTCAATTTAAGGACTAGGTGGCTATTATCCACCTCATTGAGGTCAGAGTATCTGTATACATAAATTGTTATTATCTTTGGAGGTAAGACCTCTCAATGCAGGCTGGACAGGCTTCAAACTTACCACATAGCCCAGTCTGGCTTTGAACTTGCCTCAGTGTCCAGAATGCTGGAACTGTAGATATAAACAACCATGCCCAGTACATAAATTATTATAATTATTCTGCAGCAGAGATTTGTCTTTTCTCTAGATTTATTTAATTATTTCTTCATATAAGTATAGATTCATGGATTATTTTTCTTATATTTCAGTTCAATGCAATATTGCTTTGTTATTCATACTGTCTAGCTTTGACCATTGGAGGCTTTTCAGTTGACTCATCTATGGCATAATCATATTGCAATCCAATTACTTATTTTTAAGCTTTTTTTTGATACAGGGTCTCATGTAGCCCAGGCTGGCCTTAGATTTACCTCATGACCAAGGATGACCTTAAACCTCTGATCTCCCTGCCTCTGCCTCCTCAGTGCTGGGATTACAGGCATTTACCACTACTATCCAGGGCTGTGAGCTGAACCCAGGGCTATGCCAGGCAAGAACTCTTCCAGCTGAGCTACAGCCTCAGCCCTCAGGCACTTCTTTGCCTTCTGGTTCATCCTGTATATTTCCTTTTTTTTTTTTTTTTTTTTTGGCTTTTCGAAACAGGGTTTCTCTGTAGTTTTTGGAGCCTGTCCTGGAACTAGCTCTTGTAGACCAGGTTGGCTTCGAACTCACAGAGATCCACCTGCCTCTACCTCCCGAGTGCTGGGATTAAAGGCGTGCGCCACCAACGCCCAGCTCATCCTGTATATTTCCTACACCAGTCCCAAAATTAGTTGTTTTCTTAAGGAGCCCTGGTCCTTTTTATTGTAGAATAGTATTGAAATCAAGATCTAAAACAATCACAGAAAAGGGATCAGAAAGATTGCAAAAGCCAGAGGACCCAAAGGTCAGCTGTGAGACTGTCTCCTAGAAATGCTGGGACCTCACTGGGTGGTGGTGTCACATGCCTTTATTTTATTTTTTTTAATTTGGTTTTTTGAGATAGGGTTTCTTTGTAGCTTTGCAGCCTGTCCTGGAACTAGCTTTTTAGACCAGGCTGGCCTCAAGCTCACAGAAATCTACCTGCCTCTGCCTCCCGAGTGCTAGGATTAATGGCATGCGCCACCACCACCCGGCTGGCACGTGCCTTTAATCCCACCACTTGGGAGTCAGGCAGGTGGATCTCTGTGAGTTTGAGGCCAACTTGACCTACACGGCGAGTTCCAGGACAGCAAGGGCTACACAGAGAAACCCTGTCTCGAAAATCAAAAAAAAAAAAAAAGGAAAGGAAAGGGCAGGAAAGAAGGAAGGAAGGAAGGGAGGGAGGGAGGGAGGGAAATGAAATGATGGGGATGCTTCACTCATGACATAACAATATGGCTGCTTAAACAAGACTTGAACAAGAACAGCTCCAATAGACATGCTAAGTGGAAGGAGGAAACTCCTGGGTCCCCAGCCCTAGACAAAGATCTACAGTCAAACTAGGAATGCTGAGGGTGGGATAATAGATTTTACCCAGGGATAAATCACCTAATTGGTTATTCAATACCATGTGGTCAGTCCTGAAATCATACATACAAAGAACACTAAGTGGACTCAGCAGATTCTATTTATATATTTATGTGTGGATATGATATTTATATATATTGTGACATATTAATATATATTTCAATAATAACTAAAGAAAGGCCATGAATTTGAGAGGGAGCAAGGTTGGTTGCCAGGGGGGAGTTGTAGGTAGGAAAGTGGGGAATGAAGTAATCATATTTTAATTAAAAAATATCTAAAACAAACCAAAACAACTAAAATGTAGACATGGCAAGGCCTTGTGGGGCATGCTTATAATACTAGCACTTGGGAGGTTGAGGCAGGAGGATCTGGGTTCATGGACTGCTTGGGCTACACAGTAAGACCATGTCTCAAAAGTAAACCAGCCTTGTATGACCCTTGCCTTTAATCTCAGCAACTGGGAGACAGAGGTAGACATATCTCTGGGAGTTCAAGGCCAATCTAGCCTACATAGCAACAGTTCCAGGCTAGCCAGGGCTATGTAGTGAGACCCTGTCTCAAAGCAAAACAAAGCAACCCCTTACCCCACCCCCAAGATCTAGACACTAGGCATCATCTTCTCTACTGTATTTCATCCTTTGTCATCCGCTGGCCCGGGGTAAGCTAGTTCAGTTTTGCATGGGTGTATTTTCCTTCCTGTTTAGTCTTCCTGGTTACTTTGCAGACTTTAGTAATTGTTCTCCTCTTAGCTTTTTCTCTATATTTAAAACTACTTGCTGGGTGTGATAGCTCCCATCTGTAATCCTAAATTTTGGAAGGCTGAAGCAGGAGGATTGCTGCAAGTTCAGTGCCAGCCTGGGCAACATAGTGAGTCTCGGGGCCTGTCCGCTTCGTGAGCTTGCTATATGCCAGAAACACAGGTGGATAGGTTTGTGTCTTTCCCTGTCAGAACTGACTGCATAATAATAAATTTACAAGCTATGTCAGTTTTATTGGCTGCAACTTACCATGCAGCACCAAGTCGATTTTACAGCTGACTGTTGGCAAGTCTAGGTTCTTTTTTTTTTTTTCTCAATCTGGAGTGTTTGTATGTGTGTGTGGTGTTTGTCTGTGTGGATATGGTAAATGCATGCATATGTATGAGTGACACATGCACATGAGTGCACAATGCTTATGTAAAAGCCAGAGTAGGATGTCACGCCATGTAGGATGTGTGAGTGTGTATGTGTGTGTGGTGTGTTTGTATGTGTGATACATACACACGCGTCTGTAGTGCTCATGTAGAAGCCAGAGTAGGATACTATGTCATGTGTCTGATGTTGCTTTTGGTCTTATTGCCTTGAAACAGGCTATCTCAATGAACCAGAAGCTTGCTCTTTTGGTTTCCTGGCTGGTCAGTGAGCTCCCAGGATCCATCGCCAAGGCTGAGGATACAGCTATCTCCCAAGACTCAGTGGTTCCTTTGTAAATGGAATTTCAAAGGAAAGTCACTTACAGAAGATGCCGAGTATGGTGACAGACCTGTAACCTCAGCACTTGAGAAGTGGAGGCAAGAAGACCAAGAATTCACCTGCATAGTAAGCTCCAGGCTTTTCTGGGCTACATGAGACCCAGTCTCAAAGAAGAAAGCAGGGACAGCAAGATGGCTTAGTAGGTCAAGGCACTTGCCAAACCTGACACCACGAGTTCAAGCCCAGACCCACATGATAGAAGGAGAGACCCGACTCTTGTGTCTGTGCATGCACCATGCTACTTGTGTGGCTATGTGTGTACGCGCACGCATGCGCGCACACACACGCACACACGCGTGCGAGCACACACACACATGAGCACCCAAAGAAGCGATGGGCTGGGATATAGTTTGGTTTGTAGAGTGTTTGTCTAGCATGCACATAGCCCTAGGTTCAATTCCCGAGGACCACATAAAGTCAGCCTAGTTAAACAGTTATTACTGTGCCTGTAATTCTAGCACTGGAGAGGGAAAAGCAGGAAGATCGGTGGTTCTAGGCCATTTTCAACTACTTATCAAAATGAAGGCCAGTAGGGCTACAGGAGACCTTGTCTCAAGCAAATCACAACAACAAAAATCACACAATATAGAGTAACCTGCACCATGGCACGGCCTTGTCTTTACACTTGGGCTATGGAGTGAGATGCTCTCAAATACAAAACAAATAAAGCTATTCAAGCAGGCTTTGAAGGAACTGGTTGAAGCAGGAAATGGTGCAATTGTATTTACTGTCTCCAGACTCAACTCCTGCAGCCAGCTCCCCTCCCCTAATACAAGGGCAAGGCCATTTTCTAAAATAAAGCTCTGACATTTACTTTGAGTTAACATGCCTGTAAACATCTTAATTCTACATAGCCATCGTTGAAAAAGGAGAAAGTGTCACTTTGGGACACCTCAATGGCTGGGTTGGGCTGGAATCCCAAACCAGAAAACCCCCGAGTTCCAAGAAAGCATGTCCATCTTCAGCGCTTTTGAAAATGTTGGGGTCATAAGGAGTCGCATTTCTGTTGCATTTGTGATCTCCTCCTACTGCTGCCACTCTGAAGCCTGGGTATGGCCCATAAGCCCTCTCCTTTTAGCATAACAGGGTTTCTGCAGGAGTTTTAAAAGTGAACATGGGGTTCTCGGATGGGGTTCCACGGGGAGCACTGATCTAGCATGGGTAAGGACTTAGGCTGGCCTCACAGCACTGGCAAAAGAAGCCAAACAACCACACACAGGTGCACACGAACAAAGCAGAAGTGCAAACCTAGAGTTGTTTTAAAGAACGCAGGTACTTGTGTCTGCACAGCGACTGTCTCAGCTGCCCAGCCTCCCCTGGTAGAGCGCACCACCCATGAGAAGCAGGACAAGCACAGCTTCTGTGCACTGAGATAGCCATGATTTGCCTGTTTTCATATTGCAAACCTGAGTTCTTATGCTCTCAGTTCTGATGTAGATTGCACCGCTGGTGAGTCTCCCTGGGATCTGGAGCCCTTCAAGGCCCTTCCCAGAGCCCCTGACAGCTTCAAATGGAGATGCTGGCAGGTCTGTTATGACTTTCTTGATCTTTCTCAGAGACTTCAGGCCTCTGGGCTTCATGTCACTTGGGCCTCATTTTCTAAAGGGGCTTTCTGATGTCCTTTGTTTTCTGCCCTGCAGCTCCACCTTGGTTTTTGTCCTCTGTGATTGTTCAAAGAGTATTTCTGAGCACCCTGATAAACCTGGTTGCACTCTTCCTCAGGGCAGTGTATCTTGCTATGAGTGTTTCTGCTATTGGCCAGGAGGGCTCTGGAACCACGTCTTGACTTCCTGTTGTGACCATTGTTCTTCTCACGCCTCCTAGTGGTCCTCCAGGGAAGGTTCTTTCCTTTTACTCGTGACTGCAGTGTGTGTGTGTGTGTGTGTGTGTGTGTGTGTGTGTGTGTGTTCCCTCATTTTCTTCTGGAGATGGAATGGATGCTTTAGGACTCGAAAGCTGCATAGTCAGTCACACTGTCAGCTATTAATTATAAACACTTTTAAAATAAAAGAATGAGTAATATGTATGTCGTGTGTCAAATAAACTTTATTTAGAAAATGAGTCTTTTAGGAGCTGGAAAGATGGGTACAGTGTACAAAGGGCACTTGCTCTCCAAGTCTAGTAACCTGAGTTTGAGCCCTAGAACCCATACAAAGGTAAGAAAAAAAAAACTGACTCAAAAACTCTGTTCTCTAACCTCTACATGTGTCTCACATGTATCTTTCACCTCCCTTTACACACACACACACACACACACACACACACACACACACACACACACCTACTACTACTACTACTAATAATAATAAATAAAACAAGTTTTTAAAAATATGTCATTGGAAACAGGCCTGCAATCCCAGAACTTAGCAGTTTGTGACAGGGGTATTGCTTTGAGTTCAGGCTAATTATGGATGCATAGTGAAGATAAACCAAGGCAGCCGGGCGGTGGTGGCACACGCCTTTAATCCCAACACTCAGGAGGCAGAGGCAGGCGGATCTCTGTGAGTTCGAGGCCAGCCTGGTCTACAAGAGCTAGTTCCAGGACAGGCTCCAAAGCCACAGAGAAACCCTGTCTCGAACCCCCCCACACACAAAAAAAAGAAAAAAAAAGAACTAAAGAACTAAGCAAATAAACAAAATGGCAGTGGAGACATAGTTGGACTTAGTACATGGGCAGCCCTGGGTTTTATCTCTAGCATTGCGAAAGGAAAAAGGGCAGGTAGTAGTTTTCTGATCTCTGTTCTGGGTTATCAGCTATTCTCCATCACCCTTGCTGAGTGTCTAGAACATCAGTCTTTTTAGAATGGTATAGCTTGGTCTGATTGAAGGGAGAGCCAACATCCAGAGATGTCCAGCTCTCAGGACATTTGTTCAGCCCAGCTTGGTGGTGCCAATATGGCATCCCAGTTTCTCAGGAGGCTGAAGCAGGAGGATCAAGAGTTTGAGGTCAGCCTGGGCTGCAGACTGAATTCAAGGCCAGTTTGGACAACCTAGTAAGACATTGTCTCAACCTCAGTCTAGTACTGGAGAGAAAGGTGGGGCGGGGGTGGACATTTATTCTACTGAGACTGGCTGACCCACACAATGCCTGGCTAACTCCTTCTGAAATTCTGAGCAAAGGTCAGGTATTCTAAATCATATTCCAAGAATACCTTCAATATGTAACAAGGGCCTCTCTAAGGCAAAGATGAGCTGAGACGTTCACTGGAGGAGCAGCTCAAAATGGCAGCCTCCCCGATGAGGAGACGCTTCAGCAAGGCAGTAAAGTTGAGGGCAGCTTGGGACATTCCTCTACGGAACCCCAAGAGGCCTGATTCAAATGATGTGGCAATATTACTGTACACTTCTTATTTTCACAGTCTGGGAAAGTTCAGTTTTACTGGCACCATTAAAACTGGAGTTCCCTTCGGGGTATTGTAAGTAGGGATGTCTCAGTAATGTCTAATCTCTACAGAGTATAAATCTCACCCCTGAGTCGTCTACTAGGGTAAAAGTACAGTGAACTATAAATTCAAAGTCTTGACTAAACACTAACTCAACAGAAGTCACACACAATTTGTCTTTTTCCAAGTATCTATTGCTATTGAAACAGACCATTGGAACAGTTATGGCGTGCTCTCTAATCCCTCCACGGCTGTCCAAGTTAAACACACTCTGTACCTGGAGGCGGGAATGCCTGGGCATCCTTGGAGGACTTGGCAAGCGTATTTTCTTCTCTTTTTTGGAGATTTACGCTGACATCTGCTCTGACTGTTCCTGCAGTTTCATCCATCACAGGAGAAGCCTGTGAAAGGGTACAAAGAGCTTCTCGGCTAGAGAGTCCTGTTTCTGATTACTTCCCCCTGGAAAGGAAAAATCCTACTTGGAAGACATAAAGTCCTAGCAAATGTTATGCAGAGGGCATGGCTCCTTCGGCCGGAAAAGATGCCTTTTCCAGACAGACTCTTAAGTCACCCAGGAGGCTGCATAGAAGAATCCTGCAAACTTGGGAGAGCTCCAGCAGGTCCTTGTCTCCTCTCTTGCTGGGGCACAGGCTCTGCTCCCTGGTCCAGACCTGATTCAGGCTTATCCTAGCCAAGATACACCTTCTCAAAACCACCTGTAAAATCTAACTTGCAATAGACGAGCGCAGTGGCTCTCATCATTTTTTTTTTTTTTGTCTCTTTCTTGAGACAGGTTTCTCTGTGTAGCCCTGGCTGGCCTTGAATTTGGAGACCCATCTGTCTCTGCCTCTGAGTGCTGGGATTAAAGGTGTGTGCCACCACTCTTATTACTGTTTGGTCGATTCTTTTGTGGCTCACATCTTTGATTCCAGCTTTTGGAAGGCAGAGGCGGTAGGATTTCTGTGAGTTTGAAGCCAGCTTGGCCTACATAGGGAGTTCCAGGCTAGCCAGGGCTGCATCGTGAGAACTCATCTCAGTAAATGAGTGCCTAGATGAATGAATGAATGAGTGCGAGTTAGGGGCAGAGAGATGGCTTAGGGGATAAAGGTGCCCACTGGAAGCCTGGTGACCCGATTTCCATGCCCAGCACCCACATACTGGGAGAGGATGGCTCCCACAAATTGTCCCCTGGTCTCTACACTGATGCCCTGACAAATATAACAGTAACAACAAAGGAGCAAACCTGTCAGGAGCAGTGACCTGCTGGTGCTGACACACCCATTATTCAGCAGACAGAGAGAACCAACTGAATCCAGACCTTTGCGGGCAGCCTGAGAAACACTGTGAGGACATGCTTCTCAAAACGAAACAGAAACCATCTTGCAAACCTTCTGGATGCACATGCCCCTTTTCCACCGAGTTATTTTTGGCTAATGTGTCAGTACGTCTCAGTGACATTTCTTTCTCATATAAAGACAGTAAGTGGAGTCACACACATCAGAACGGAATGTTCTCTATCTTCCACTAAACACTGAGGTCCCAGCACCCAGGAAGTGAAGGCGGGAAGATTGGGAGTTCAAGGCCTGAGCTACCCGAGACCCAAACTCAACGCACAGCAGATAAATCTGAAGCCAGACACTGTGGAAACGGATGCTGAAGGAATCTGAGGCCAGCTAAAGCAACATAGTGAGACTTTGTCTCGGAAAACCAACCAACCAACAAAAACCCCAACCAAACCAAACCAAAACCAAAACCTTATTCCCAAACCAGACAAACTGGAACTAAAATTCTTAAATCAAACACTACCCAGAACTTCATTTTAAATCCTGTACTTTGAGGGGAAAATGTAGTTGCTGTTGAGGGGTGGATCAATTGTCACTGAGGAGCTGATGCTAATTTGGTTGTATCTACAATGAGAAGGTCATTTCCAGAAACACCATAAGCTTGGCTGCAGCCAACCTCAGCCTTTGAGGCAGAACTGACAGCTCTGGGCACGAGGGGGAGGGTGGGGGGAGGGGAGGGGTGAGCTGTGGCCTGGAAGTAGACTGCTGTCAGGACAGCAGGGTAAGAACAGCATGTGTTTTGAAAGCTGACTCCTAAACTAGTTAATCTCGGTTCATTAATGTTGGTAAAGACACTTCTACTCCTCACAGAATGAATAGAACACAGTGGGAAACTTCATTCATTGCGAAAACGTCTTTGATTTTCTCCTGCATGGAATCCTCCCTTGGGCTGTCTGAATGTGGCAGGATATAGGAAAGGGCAGGATGAGGGATTCCCATTCCCTGCCAGGTTTTCCCACTTCCTTCCTGTCTGGGCTCAAGGTTGCCTGTGTTGCTGGAGGGTGTCTCCCTTTGGGTACCCAGGCAAGTGGTTGGTTTGTGTCCCTGAGGTCTCAGTCTACCAAGTAGGAACGCTTGCTGTCCATATTTCCCGTAGTTCCTAAGCCAAGACACAGAACCTCCAGAATCCCACCCTATTCTCTTCTGTTTATTTTAAAACTTTCATTTTTGTCTTATGTTCATTCCTGTTTTAGCCGAATGCACGTATATGCTCTGCATGCCTAAGGAGCCCGAAGAGGGCATCAGCTCATTTGGATCAGGTGTCTGTGAGCTGCCAGATGGGTGCTGCGACCAAACCCTGGTCCTCTACAAGGGCAAGTACTCTTAACTGCAGAGGCATATATATATACATATACATATATACATACACACACATATATGTATATATATATTTTTTGAGACTGAATATTGCCATGTAGCTCAGGTTGGCTTTGAACTCTGGATCTTCCTACCTCAGTCTCCCAATTGTTGGGATTGCAGGAGTATACATATCACCACACCCAGCTCATTCATACATACATATATACATACATACACATATGTATAGTGGGGGGGGCTTTATTGAGCTGTGCTCCACAGTACGCCTGTTTAAAGGGGTGACCTCCACAGTGGATGGCTCTTCTTTCCTTGCTACACTGCTTACTCCCATATCAGTTCCTCTCTAGGAGCAGCACTGGGGGTGAGGGAACCGAGAGCTGATGGAACTGGGTCCAGGAACATTTGCTGGGTAGGGAGTGAAGACCGAACTCGCTGATGCCAGGCTGGAGCCTGTCAAACCAATGAGTAGGGCTTCTACAGGGCTTAATGCTGCAGCCACCACAGGCTCAGGGGAAAAGCAGTGTCAACATCTCCGCCAGTATGCCAGAATTGAAGTAGCTTTCAGAAAAAGCCCAAATTTCCCCAGATGTCTAATTCCAGCCTTGTTTCCTGTGCCAGTTCAGCACTCAGAGAACAATATTTAAGCAAACAGCAATTGTCAGTATGCCTTCACTTGGTAGTTACTGCACTTTGGGAAGGAGAAAGGCACTGATCTAGAACTGGTCCCAAGGTCCCTGCTTTCAAAGGAAGAGAGAGAAGTCTGTTAGGAAGACAGATGATCAACAAGGAACAGGTGAATGAGCAAGATTTTTCAAAGTTTACATTTTGAATAGTTTTAGATTTGCTGCAAAATTAAGGTACAGCTATCTATCCCCTGCATCCCACAGAACATCTGCCTCTATAACCGACATCACACCAGGGTTTTTCACAGTTGAGGGCTCTGTATGGACATACTGGAACCACTAGTTCCTACTAAAGTTCATTCTTGATGTTGGGCCTTCTTTTTTTGTTTGTTTGTTTGTTTTTCGAGACAGGGTTTCTCTGTAGCTTTGGAGCCTGTCCTGGAACTAGCTCTGTAGACCAGGCTGGTCTCGAACTCACAGAGATCCGCCTGCCTCTGCCTCCCGAGTGTTGGGATTAAAGGCATGTGCCACCACTGCCTGGCGATGTTGGGGCTTCTATAGGTTTAGACAAGTTAATTTTTTGACATGTGTGTGTATGCTTACATGCATAGAGGTCAGAAGTTGATGCCCAGTGTCTCCCTTGATCACACTTTCTTTTATTTACTGAGGCAGGGTCTCTCACTGAACCTGGAGTCTGCCAATTCCCCTAATCTAGCTAGTCAGCTTGCCCCTAAGATCCCTGTCTCCACCTCCTGGGGGGCTAGAAGGATAAGTAAGCCACTGTTCCTGCCCAGTTTTTATGGGGATCCTGGGGGTCTTAATTCTGGTCCTCAGACTTGTATAACAAGCAATGTATCCACTGAGCTATCTCCCCAGCCATAGGATTTTTTTAAAAATAAGGTTAAGGAAATGAAAAAACAGATGACCCTGCTAATAGTCAGGGAATGCCTCAGGAAGTGACATTTGCATCCAAACTTCAACGAGAAGTCAATAATATATGCTCTGGGATAGTATGCTAAGCAGAGGGAGCAGTGGGTGTCAAGGCCCAGGATTACTGACATGGAGGACACAGCAAGAATGCACTTGTCTTAGGGTTTCTATTGCTGTGAAGAGACACCATGACCATGGCAAATCTTATAAAAGAAAACACTTAAGTGTAGTGACTCGCTTACAGTTCAGAGGTTTAGTCCAGTATCGTCATGGCAGAAAGCAAGGCAGCACACAGGCGGATATGGTGCTGGAGAGGTAGCCGAGAATTCTTACATCTTGACTCTCAGGCAACAGGAAGTGTTCCAACTCACTGGGCATGGCTTGAGCATTTATAAGACCTCAAAGCCCACCTCCATAGTGGACACACTTCCTCCAACAAGACTACATTTATTCCAACGAGGTCACTTCCTTTGGGAGCCATTTTCTTTCACACCACCACGGGGCCGGAGGAGTCTGGAAGTGTAGATCAGTGCCACAGCACTTGCCTAGCGTGTGTAAGACTCTTGGTTCAATGTCCAGTACTGGAATGGGACAAAGACATCCTAAACAAAAGGTAATCTTATAGGAGGGTATGTGCTGACATTTTAAAACTAGTTTTCTTTGTTGTATTTACTATGACTGTGTGTGTGCATGCACACATGCATACACACACACCATTGGTACTATGGGACAATGGTCTGTACCCTGTCACTTGTAGTTTAAATAAACACTGATTGGCCAGTAGCCAGGCAGGAAGCATAGGCGGGGCAACAAGAATTCTGGGAAGAGGGAAATTGCAGTCTGCAGTCGTCACCCAGACACAGAACAAACAAGATGTGACCGCCTCACCGAAAAAGGCACCGAGCCACGTGGCTAACACAGACAAGAATTATGGGCTGATATAAGTTATAAGAGTTAATAAGAAGCCTGAGCTACTAGGCCAATCCGTTTATAATTAATGTAGACCTCTGTGTGATTTCTTTGGGACTTAACGACTGTGGGAACTGGGCAGGACAGAAACCTCAGACAACCCATGGGCACAGTTTTGGGAGCTGGTTCTTCCTTTCTACCATGGGTACCAGAGACTGAACTCAAGTTGTCAGGCTTGTGCGACAAGTGAGTTTCACATGCTGAGTCAAGTCACAAGCTCATTTTTCTCTTTTAAAATAAAAAAACCCATAACCATTGCACATAGTTAGCAAAGGCAAGTGCTAACAATAACCAATATGTAAACTTCATGTCTCTCCTGTTTCTTGACTGAGAAACAACTGCCTGTACATCCATTTTACAAACCTTTTAAGAAATATCATTCATCAATGTCTTCTCTACTTGTGAGACACGGACTCTGGATGCCGCTCATGCCGGCTTCACTTTCAATCCTTCTGTCTCAGCTTCCACAGTGGTTGAGATTGTACATGTTCTGCCTCTTGTCTGGCTCTTTTTCCTTCTTTAATGAAACAATCAAATGATTATTCTATATACGTGTGTATATGTGATATATATGTATGTATATATGATTAATTTATTTTTTATTTTTTTGTTTTCTGAGACAGGGTTCTAGCTCTTGTAGACCAGGCTGGCCTTAAACTCACAGAGATCCACCTGCCTCTGTGTGTTGGAGTTTGCCTGAATATCATGTCTGTATCACATTTGCACTGTCCTGGGAAGCCAGAAAAAGGTACAGGACCTTCTGGAACTAGAGTAACAGACAGCTGTCAGTTGTCATGTGGGTGCTGGGAATCAAACCCAGGTCCTCTAAGAGCAGTCAGTACTCTTTTTTGTTTGTTTGTTTGTTTGTTTTTCGAGACAGGGTTTCTCTGTGGCTTTGGAGCCTGTCCTGGAACTAGCTCTGTAGACCAGGCTGGTCTCAAACTCACAGAGATCTGCCTGCCTCTGCCTCCCCAGTGCTGGGATTAAAGGCGTGCGCCACCACAGCCCAGCTTCCAGCCTAGAATTCTCTAGAGGAGAGTACTGTGTGGATTCTGGCATAACCTACTGCTCCTGAATTTCATTTCTTTATTTATTTTTGCATTTATGCATTTATTTATACAGGGGCAACTTTGTACATTGGACAAACCATTACAGTCTTTCAGTACATGAAAACAGGGAAGTTAGAAGGCTATATTTTCATTTAAAGAAATGCTTTTTGACTTACTTTGTTTTTTATTTTATAGTACATAACCCAGAAATATGAATTAACAGCAGAGCAGGGGCTTCCGAAGCAGACAGAATTGCCAGGCAAGTGTATTGAATAGTAGCTTTTCCGTATGCCTTTCCCTTCCCAAAGCTCCGGGCAGACAGGGTGTTCAGAGTGCTAAAATAGAGCCAGTCACACAGGGCCCAGTTGTCACGGGCACACTGTTTCAGAAATACAAATAAACACATTCGTGTCTTTGCACAATATCAAAAGTCACTGAAAAACAACAAAATCACAAGGTATATCAGTTCTACTGGGAGCCATTTGCCAGGGAGTCCCAAGTTCCTCCATTGACAGCTGAAGCAAACGCGGGTTCTTTTATTCAAATTTTAATTACAGATATTAACTCTCAGACCACACATTACTTATTACATATCACACAGGAAACCCCCCCTCCACACACACACACCAGTGTATGTAGGTTACAGAATGCCTACAAGGGTTAAAGTAGGTACTCTGAAATAGCAGTCTCTCAAAGAGGCCAGACCAAGCATCTGGTCGGGGCGTGAAGGAAACTCTGTGGAGGGCCAGGGGTGGTAGAGGACCAAGCAGAAAACTAACCTGTTAGAGATATGCCAGAGCTGCTGAGTCAGGGCAGCTGCTGGGGTCAAAGTTGAGTTGAGCCTCAGGGTCAGGTCAAGCTGCAGAAATGCAGTGTGGGACCATGGAGGCCACAGAGGTGAAGAAAAGGTCAGACCCAGACAGCTGAATGAACAGTCAGAAATTAGTCTTTGCCATCTTTGGAGACCAGGCCAGCTAAGTCCCTTGGAGAGTAGGGAGTCACACACCAGGAAGTCAGATGATGGGTGGGTGAGCAAAGCGTTGAACATACTCTTTATTTTGTTTGCTTTTTTTTCCTTTCTCTTTTGAGACAGGGATTCTCTATTTAGCCCTGACTGTCCAGCAACTGTACGTGTAGACCAGGCTAGCCTTGAACTCACAGAGATCTGTCTGCCTCCTGGGAGCTGGGATTAAAGGCTTGTTAGATGTGCTCTTCATGGGTCCAGGTGAAGGTGCTTGATCCTTTCCTTAGCCTGCTGTGCCCAGTAAGTTCTTGGCCTGTTTTCATCCTTTTTTGGTGTGTATGTATGTGTGTATGTAAATATTCATATTTATGCAAGTACAGGTGTGTGCCTGCCATAGCAAATTCACCAATGTCAGAGAACTTCCCTTCTGGCACGGGTCTTCACCTCCACCTGTCTCAGACAGTCTCTCATTTGCTGCTGTGTATCCCAGGCTAGCTGGCCTGGAAGCTTCCGGAGAGTCCCATCTTGCCTCCCATTTTACCCTAGGAACACAGGGATAATGCACAAACACTCCCATGTGTGGCTTTATGTGGATTTTATGGATCCAAGCCCAGTTCCTCACATTCACACATCATGCACTTTAACCAATGAGCTACCTTTCCCAGCCCCTGATATGATTTGACTATGGTCATACGGCCCTGCGATTCTAGTTTCATTGATAAATTTGGAGGGTGGCATCTGTTCTGTGTTTAGGAATAAGTCATTCATCAGCAGGTGCCTTGTGAGGATGCTGGACTGGACAGATTGTGCTGATATGTCCACCAAGATGCAGAATCCACCTGCTTCTTTATCTGTACTCAAAATGGAGTTAATGGTTACTTGTAAAATGGAGTCTCTCAAGGCAAGGCACAGCATGAAAAACCTGTTTTGCATAATATGGAATAATTTAGGGCAGGGCACAACCCCCTCTCGACACCAGTGGTGTAGGAATTCACATTGAGCCCAGATCTAATAGCATAAAGAACTTTTCAATTAAGGCTTGATGTTTCATGTTACTTCCACGAGGTAAATATATAAATATATAAATATTTCAAGTTACAATGACATGGCTTGTTTGAACTAATAGAAACATACATGAAATGTAATTTCTCCAGTGTCATGCACTGAGCACTGAGCACATTATCTCATTTAACATTCATATCACCCTTCTAATATAAGTATCCTTATCTTCATTTTACGCATGGTCAACTGATGTCCAAAGGTTAAGGGACTTGTTACATATCACTTGGCAAATAAGTTGTGCAGCCAGCTTCGCATGGAGGAAGAGTTCAACAGCCATTTTAGACAGTCTGAACTTCTGTACGCCGGCATTACAGGAATGTACCACTAAGCCCGGTTTATTTGATTTGGGCTTCATGCATGCAAACACTTTAGCAACTAAGCTGTATTTCCAGCCAGCGTTTTGGAGATTGTGTGAGCATGTGTGTGTTTGTGTGCGCAAAGAATGGAATTGCTCAGGTTGGCCCCAAACCCTAACTCAGCACATAGCCAAGGCTGTCCTTGAACTCCTGATCCTTCTGCCCACACCTCTCAAGTGCTGGGATCACAGGCATGTGCCACCACTCTGAGTTTTAGAGTTTAAACTTTTAGAGTTTGAGCTAGGGATGCCAGGGGAAATGGACAGAATGTCTGGTGGCACTGTTCGGGCTTACTGAGGCAGGAAAGAATAGTGCAGAAGGTTGCGGTGACAGTCCAGATGCCTGAGATGGAAGTGACTTAAGCCTTTGTCCTGTCATGCTTCCATTTCTAGAGGATCTCCAGCAAGTTTCAGCCACATTTGCCACAAACCTCTGTGACTCCTCTCTAAAACGGGTTGATAAACTGAGAATGAAAAGCCTCCAGGTTCTTCCAAACTCAAATCCTGCCTGACGATTTTAAATTTTAATGCATGCCGGGGATTTATATATGAAGGCCCTAGATACCATCCTGAACCAAGATGAGAACTCAGGTGTAATAATTCTCAGCATAATCCTCTTCTCAGAGTACAATAAAATAAATAGGATTATTTTTAAGAATGTTTTAAAACCAGATTATACTGAGACAAACCCATCATTTCTGTACCTTTCTGTACATTTTGTTTAAGAAAATGATTTGGGTATAGCTGTTGCCATAGTGGCTAATGGTATTACAATCAACTAAGAATATTACACTCTAAACAAATGAAATGATTTAAACCTATCTTGCCAAGAAATATTGTGAAAATATACTTAGGAAACATAAACTGCATTGTCACCAAATTAATTTGTTTTCTAAGCTCAAATTTAATTTAAAAAGAGATATTTCTCTAACTGCTAACAGCAGACTGTAAAGGGACTTGAAGAGAGAACACAGGAAATATAGTAATGTTCAAGTAAATAACCAACACAATAGCTATTCTGTTGCTTGTGATGTTTTTAGAAAGTATTTTTTAACAACTTCCTGATGAATTTGCTCTTACTGGTGTGAAGCCAGGCTGGTGGCTGGCTCTCACCTGTTAACTTTTTTTTTCTCTTTCATCAGTGTGTACTGTAATAAATCTATCCATTACTAAGACCTGCTTGATACTGGGTTTCTCCTATCTGGCCTTCATTTTTACTGACCAGAGGTTGGGGTTTCTATTCCTGGCTTGCTGAAAGAGCTTTTTCCTTAGTATAACCCAAAGGGCAGAGCATCTTCCTCAAATAAGGCTTTCATCTGGCCACTTCTCTTATTAAAGCTTCAGGGATCCCATTTTTGACTGCCCAGCAGGAACACAGGTCATGGAACTCTCATTGTTTCAGCAGGCAAATGCATTAGCTTTCTTCGCCGTCTGTCGCTAACCTGCTACTTGGACTCCTTTGCCCGCCCTTTCTGCCAACTCACCGCCAACCCCTCCTTTCCATTCTGTATTGAATTCACTTCCTTCAGGATGTTTTCCTTGCTTAGTAGCTACTTAGCAGATAAACAACTCTTGTTTTTGAGCTTTTAATCACATTAAGTGCTTTAAAAAAAATAAATCGTCCGAGTCTAGGGATAAACAGCTTATAGAGATTTTCATTCTCTAAGAACCACGGAGGGTGACTTTGTCAAGAGAAAACTCAAATTTGCAAGCGGCTGTTTTCCTAAGAAATCTACCCTAGAACCAGAGCAAATGACTCTTATGATGACCTCTAGCGGACACGGGGCCGTCCTACAAAATTACGAAAAGTAGAGAGGAAAGTAAAACCCTTCCTCAGGTACTCCGTGGTCATAGGACCTCATCCCACCCCTCCACCCTCCTTATTTATTTTTTCCTTCCAGTGTTTGTTTTGCATCCTAATATCATCTCCCTTTCATACAACTCACGTGTTTCTTGTCTTTGACCGGCTGGGCTGCCGGTGTCGGATGTGTGAACTGCTGTGTGAAATAATGCCTGCCAAGTCGAACCCCACTTGGCTTCACCAAGCTTTAAGACCATCTCTGCTTTTGGAGAGCCGGTGCCGCAGTCGCATGGGGGGTGCAACGGGGGAGGGGAGGAGTGGACATCGAGACAGCATGAAAAGGAGAATGCAAGACCGATGCAATGAGACATTCTGGATTTTGCCAGTGAAAGATTCTCTCCAGACTGCCACCCCATTCTATGGGAGGCATCGTGAGAGCGATGTGGGCGCCCTTTCAAGACCTGAGGCTGGGAAAGAGAAAGGAGCCGGGGCGGGTCCGCGGGCCCCTAGAATCGGGCGCGGAGCGGGTGGGGGTGGAGGGGCTGGGTGCGCGGCCGCCTTCGGAGCGCACCGCACGTGGGGCGCCCCACTCGCGGAGAGGAAGCGCAAAGTCGGCAGGCAAAGCCGCGACTAGGTTGCTTGCTTTGAGATATCCTTTAGGGCGGCCTTAGAAGCCGACCCGGGTACCGAACAGTCTCTGGCAATGGCTCATCCAGACGCCGTCTGCTCCCTACTTCCAACCCCGCACCTTGGTCGTCACCTCTGCACCCCTCCTTCCCGCCCCTCCTTTCGAGGACCGTTTAAAGGAACCTGGGAGAGGTGTGCAGGTCATCCCGATGGCCCCAGGGCTCCCCGTAGCCAGCATCACGCCCCACACAGCCCTCCCGGCCACTGCGGGCGGGGGCGCACGGCGTCACGAGGCCGGGAGCCCGAGGTCCGGGGCGGGGCGCCGGGGAATCCCAGCCCGAGCGAGCCGGGAGGTGCGGGCGGGCGCGGGCAGGCAGGAGGTGCGCGCGGAGGGAGCAGAGGAGCGCGCGGAGCCGCCGGGCGAGGAGGAGGACGGCGAGGGAGGACGGCGAGGGAGGCCCCGCCCCCGGCTCCCGGAGCCCGCTCCTCGCCGCCGTTGAGCCCGCTCACTTTGCCTCTGCCTCTGGACGGCTGCCGGGCTGCGTGCAACGGGGACCAGGGAGCCCTGCCCACGGCGCCTTGGCTACCGCGCGCCCTCCGGGAGGCCGGCACCGCCTGGAACCGCGGACACCTACCGGGACTCTCGAAGAGCGAACCCGGGAGCGCGGGGCGGCGGCAGTGACACCGCGGGGGTACCCAGGCGGCGCGGGGCGCGAGCCCCTGGGGAGCGCGGGCCCCGACGGCGCGGCCACCCCGTGCGCTCGGCGGGCAGGCCCCCGGGGTGGCCAGCCATGACCTTCGGGCGCGGCAGGGCGGCCTCGGTGGTGCTGAACGTGGGCGGCGCCCGGTACTCGCTGTCCCGGGAGCTGCTCAAGGACTTCCCGCTGCGCCGCGTGAGCCGGCTGCACGGCTGCCGCTCGGAGCGCGACGTGCTCGAGGTGTGCGACGACTACGACCGGGAGCGCAACGAGTACTTCTTCGACCGGCACTCGGAGGCCTTCGGCTTCATCCTTCTGTACGTGCGCGGCCACGGGAAGCTGCGCTTCGCGCCGCGGATGTGCGAGCTCTCCTTTTACAACGAAATGATCTATTGGGGCCTGGAGGGCGCGCACCTGGAGTACTGCTGCCAGCGCCGCCTAGACGACCGCATGTCCGACACCCACACCTTCCACGCGGCAGATGAGCTGGGCCGCGAGCAGGCTCGCCCGGCCGGGTCCGAGGCTGCTCCCTCCCGGCGCTGGCTGGAGCGCATGCGGCGCACCTTCGAGGAGCCCACGTCGTCGCTGGCCGCGCAGATTCTGGCCAGCGTGTCCGTGGTGTTCGTGATCGTGTCCATGGTGGTGCTGTGCGCCAGCACGCTGCCCGACTGGCGCGCAGCGGCCGCCGACAACCGCAGCCTGGATGACCGGAGCAGGTACTCCGCCGGCCCTGGGAGGGAGCCCTCCGGGTAGGACGCACTGCTACTCTTCCCGTCCAGTCCGTCCAGTTCCGTCCGTCCGTGCCGTCCGTCCGTCCAGTCTCCGTCCTGTTTGCCTGGTGGCCCTTCCAGGCTTGTTCCTGCCCCCGGGAGACCCCTGGCGCTCCAACCCAAGGATGTGTGGGTCCCCAACCCCGCCCCTCGTTCCCAGGCACAGCCAGGGTGTGCTTGGACCTCACCTTTTAGGGTAAAACCCCCAGGGTTTGAAGTTTAATTCTAAGCAAATAACAATCTTCCAGCTAGATTCCCTAAACTTTTATTGTTAATATGCATTAATTTACGCGATAATTCAGTTTGAGCTAAGAGCACTTTGAAATATGTGCCAATATGGGTGGTGTTTGAAAAGATGATGTCTCGTTCCGTAGAAATGTGGTCTGTTGTACTGCCCACATATTCTGCACACCCTGCCCTTGGCATAATGTGTGCTGGGATGGAATTGCCAAATTCTAAAGGAGGCTAATTGAGCGTTAGACTCTGAATAATGGGTATCCGTGCCCTTTTCCTCTCTCCTTTCCGACCAAGTTACGGGCCTAGCAAATTCTTGTCCACTGTGTGGTATTAAAGATTTACGGTTTCATTCAAAGGGTCTTCAGTGTGGGGAAGAAAACAAAAATAGCTATTACCTTGGGAGAGAAGAAAAATCGAAACTTCCCCCAACCCAGAAGCAGGATTCGGTAGTTAAGTGTCTCCCCTACCACCATCCTCCCTTACTAGGATGAAAGGAAAATAATTGAATCTTTCCTGGATTCGTACTTACCTCTTAATGGCGATAACACGTTTCTGTTTTTAGAACAAGTGAGTTTATTTTGCATATTTGGTGGGAGGAATAAGCAGACTAAAGTTGGACTTTCAGAGGAGACGGCCATTTTGGGCATAAAACCCAAACTGTGCAATCTCTTTTACCCTTTGTTGAGAGTTTTTTGAAGGCTTCCCCCTCTCCAGTCACTTTGTTTTAATTTTTTTCTCTCCATTCACTCTGAAGTCCAGGGCGCACCCTGGAGTCTTCCTGATGGGCCTGGATGTGCTAGGGCCCCTGGTGTTTGTCGATCCAGCAGTGGATAGCTTCTGCAGAATACTCTTCCTCTAGGGAGTGAAGCTTTCTGTGTGCATTTTAGGAGTAAATACAAGGGGCTAGTAGCAGAGACCATTACCAGTATACCACCTGGGTGTGAAATCCAAGATCGATGCTTGGAAAAGAAGTAAATTAGGAAACTCATCATAATGCTTTGTGTGTTTGGTTCTTGGTTCTGTTTTCACATCACAGATAGGAATTATTTCCTTGGTGCCCCAATAAGACAATGAAATTAATTTCTTTGTATAAATAAAGTAACCTTGATTTTTTGTGTTGGGAGAGGGTCATACAAAATGAGTCATGAGTTGACTGGCTTTGAAATGATTCATCAGTAGATACAGAATTTGAAGGTTAGTGATGGACCGAGCTCATTAGCAAAGCAAACAGGAGGGTTGTCTGATAAATACAGATTTTGAGGGAGTTGGCTACATCGAGAGAAGTAAGCAAGAACAGGGAACTCAGTGAGTGATTACTTTTTTTTGAAGGAAGGAGGGAGTTTGGGGAGAAAGATCATTCATGTAAAGCATTAGACTGAATACTGATTTTAGATAAAAAGAGAAACCAGGAACGGAAGAGGCAGAGATGGGGGGGAGGCTGCAAAGGAAGGGAGAAAGATAGAGTAAGGCTTAATTTGTGTATACGTATCTTAAGTAGGTATATAATTATTCAAGTCAAACTGTTTCCTAGATACACAGATATTTCAGGCAAATGCATGTTTTTCTTGCCTTAATGGCCCAGTTTTAAGGTTTTCCCTATGAGTGTACGTATAAGAAAGCCAGTGTCTGTAATCCCAGATACACTGGGGACGGCCGGACAAGGATGTCGCACATTGCACAGAAAGCCTCCGCTGGCATTTTATAGTCTCTCAGTCCCTGCCAGCCTGTGGCAGCTACCATGAGGCTACATCTTCTGATCCTTTGACCAGGAATCCACTAAGTCAAGCCAAAGTCCCCTCCTTCCTTTTGGAGACGAGCCATTAACTGTAACCTGCTAGGCAAGTGTCTGCTACTTATTTATGGCCCAGCCTGTTTCATCTCAATCTGTCATTTTTTGAGTATCCCACTTGTTCACTCGCTGCAGCTGTGACTTCCAAATACTGTAACTTTCTTGTGAAGAAAAGTTGATGTAGAACTCAGAGGCACAATGGGTTTCCAAGAGTTGAGTTATTCTGAGAAAGCCTTCAAGGTCATGGAGGGTGGAAACAAGGCATCCTTGAAAGGTTGTGCACTATCCAACACTGGCGGGGGGGGGTGTCACTTACATAAACTGGTTTATGCAACCTGCACCATCCTGTGTCTTGCTTAAGAACAAAATAGAGTTTTCCAGCAAAAGGAACAGCGTGGGCATAGGCATGAAACTTGTATGTTATGTTTAGGGAGTGAGAATCCAGTGATAGAGTGTGAGGTGGCTAGAGAGCATGTTTGAATAATCTGAAGAACTCTACTTTGCAGCCATGGCTTCCTATCGGCTGGTTTGTGTCATTTGTGCCGAGGCCTTATCTGTAGAAAGTAGAGAGAATGTATTAAGTATGTACCATGGTCGGAGAGGGAGGAGATTTACCCAGGAAAGATACTAGGCGTGGAGGCACACAGCTGTCATTCCACTCGTGCAGGAGGGTTAGGAGCTGGAGCCTGTGATCCAACATAGGGAGACCCGAGCTACATCATAGTAAGACCTTGTCCCCCAAAAGGAGCAGGGGCTGGGGATGTTAGTTCAGTACCAAATCGCTTGTACAAAAGCCCCTGGGTTTGATCCCCAACCCTGCAAAAACAAAAAAGAGTTCAGAAGTCTTTGTGAGGGGTCCAAGAGCTTGTATTGCTCCGGGCTTGTGAGAATAGAGACTAAATAACAACTCTGGTTTATACAAGGAAGAAGTGAGATTCTTCAGAGTAGTGTAAAGATGGAAGCCCCAGGCCAGGCCGACTCTGGGAGCTGGGAACACTCAGTACTACTCTTTTGTCAAGTCTGTCCTGCTCATTTGTCCCCAAGATGCCTCCGTGCCCCTCACAGTGCAGTTGCCAACCCCATGAAATGATCATTCAGGCCCAACTCAGGTTCTCTTCAAAGCCTTTAAGGGGAGATGTTCCCTCCCAACCCTGAGAGGTTGCTGCTTTGTACTGTTTATATGGCATTTGTCACGACCTTTCTAGATGGCATTTCCTCGTAAACACATTGTAGCTCCTATGCTAGATTTGAAGAAAAGCTTTGAAGGCAGGTAAACTCATTCATATCCCTCCACTGCCATTAAAAAAAAGATTTATTTAATGTGCACTGGTGTTCCGACTGTATATACTCTGTGTCAGGGTGTCAGATCCCCTGGAATTGGAGTTACAGACAGTTGTGAGCTGTCATGTAGGTGCTGGGAATTGAAACCGGCTCCTCTGGAAGAATAGCCAGTGCTCTTAACCACTGAGCCATCTCTCCAGCCCCCCCCCACCCCCTGCCATTTTATTTTCAAGTCAATCTTATGTGGCTCAAACCAACAATTTTCCTGACTCAATCTTTTTAATACTGAGATCACAGGTGTGTAACATGCCAGCTTGGAACATACTTTCCCTTCCTTAGGGGGCTTTGGGGTAGCTGGGTGTTGAGACAGCATCTCGTGTGGCCCAGGGTGGCTTGAGATTTGATTGTATCCAGTGATAATTTGAGGTGTTCATCTTCCTGCTTAACTTGACCTCCCACATGCTGGGATTGCAAGCCTGTAACTACCATACCTGGCTTGGGAGGAGGTGGAACGTGCACACACACAGAGATGTGTGGGTATGTATGTGTGTGTACAGGTGTGTGTCTGTGTGTGTGTGCTACCATACCTGGCTTGGGAGGGGGTGGAGCGTGCACACACACAGAGGTGTGTGGGAGTGTGTGTACAGGTGTACATGTGTGTACTACCACACCTGTGTACTCCCTGGCTTGGGTGGAAGGTGCACACACAGATGTATGTGGGTGTGTATGTGTATGTACAGGTGTGGGTTTGTAGTACTATACTTAGCTTGGGAGTTGGATTGTGCACACACACAGGTGTGTTTGGGTGTGTGTGTGTGTGTGTGTGTGTACTACCATACCTGGCTGGGGGAGTGAAATGTGCACACACAGAAATTTGTGTGGGTGTGCACAGGTGTGTGTGCGCACATGTGCAGGTATATGTGCAGCGGTGTGTGTACAGGTGTGTATGTACAGGTGTGTATACAGGTGTGTGTGCATGTAGAGACCAAAAATTGATGTAAGATGCCTTCTTAAGTCACTTTCCACCTTATTTTTTGAGACAGAATGTTGTGGGATAATGTCTGTACCCTATCACTTGTATTTTAACTAAACATTGATTAGCTAGTAGCCAGGCAGGAAGTATAGGCGGGCAACCAGACAGGAAGTAGAGGCGGGGCAACGAGAATTCTGGGAAGAGGGAAGTTGTAGTCTGTAGTCATCACCCAGACAGAGAGAAAGCCAGACACAGAGCAAGCAATATGTGACTCGCCGATAAAGATACCAAGCCACATGGCTAACACAGACAAGAATTATGGGCTAATGTAAGTTATAACAGTTAATAAGAAGCCTGAGCTAATAAGCCAATCAGTTTATAACTAATATAAACCTCTGTGTGTTTTCTTTGGGACTTAACGACTGTGGGAACCAGGCAGGACAGAAACCCTTGTCAACAGATGGTGACCAATGTGTGGACAACTGCATCCACAGAAAACCTGAGAGAGCTTGGGAACTAATTCTAGACACAAAATAACAGCATTAAGCATGGCTTCTTGGTAGCAGCAATTTCTCGGGCTTGCTCTCTTTGCTAGAGGCAAGCACTCTCATTTAAGAGAGGCTTCCTGACTCAGCTTTAGCTGCAAAACCTCACAGCTCTTTAAAGAGGTCCTGCTACAAAACACTTAAATGGTGTTGATGAAAAGCTGACTGCATGCTTTTTGGTGTGGCAGGGACCTTGAAACGCCATAGAGTTGTGGCAATAAACATGGCTCTGGCCAGTACCTCTGCCATGAGGATAGAATCGCAGAAAGCTAAGGAATGGGCTGGATCCAGCCGTCAAAGCCACGGCTTTAATCCTAGCCTTATCACTTAGCAAATTAAAGACTCATGTGGTCAGAAAAAGAGATACAGTAAAGATAGTGTCAGACAAAACAGCCTCTAAACAATTTACAGTGTGTTAAAAAATATATGTAGGCTTGGAAAAGAAAAAAAAGGATAAAGTTCTTAAAAGAAAAAAGAAAAAAAGAGAGTAGTTGGGTGTGGTGGCACATACCTTTAATCCCAACACTTGGGAGGCAGAGGCAGGCAGATTTTTATGAGTTCAAGGACAACCTGGTCTACAGAGTAAATTCCAGGACAGCCAAAGATAAACAGAGAAACCCTGTATCAAAGAGCCTAAAAATAAAAATAAGAGAAATAGACGTTAAAATAAAGTCACATAAAGATGAAAAATACAGAGAGAGTCTGGACACTGTATGTTATTGTGTTGTCTTTAAATTGTTTGATGACTGAGGAAGGAGCAAAAGCTGCTAAAAGACATTTAATTATAAATGCTGCTGGATTAATCTAATATATATATTTTGAAAATGCTTTGACTTTAAAATTTAAGTCAGAAGGTATGTTACTTTGGAGAAGAGGCTTTGCTTTTGTTTCCACAGGAAATGAGGGACTGTGGATTCATTATGTGTTAAGAAAAATCAGGTTTGGGGCTGGAGAGATGTCTCAGAGGTTAAGAGCACTGGCTGCTCTTCCAGAGGTCCTGAGTTCAATTCCCAGCAACCGTATGGTGGCTCACAACCATCTATGAGACCTGGTGCCCTCTTCTGGCGGGAAGGCATACATGCAGACAGAACATTGTATACATAATAAATAAATAAATAATTAAAAAAAAATCAGGTTTGACCAAGGAAGACCCCTTTCCTCCCCCCCCCAAAATCTCCAATAGGAGGGATGACCCACATGTCTGAGTTCTACATCCAGAACAGTTCAAAGACTGCTGCCTGAGATGATGAAGCCTCACAGGATACTCCAGTCAGGACTTGATCATAATTCTAAATTTCTTTAGGTTCCCATAAGATTATCAGTGCCCCCAATCAGCAGGAAGTAGCCTAGAAAACTATGCCCACATTTCCAAAAACTGGATGATGGATGTTTGCCTTTGTTTAGAATGTTGGTTACAAGTTGTTATGGATAATGGTCAGTAGAAAAGCTAAACAAAGGATATTAGATTCAGAGTTCTTGTTTAAAAAAACAAGGGATGCACTGTGGGACAATGGTCTGTACCCTATCACTTGTATTTTAAATAAATGATGATTGGCCAGTAGCCAGGCAGGAAGGATAGGAGGGACAACAAGAATTCTGGGGAGAGGAAAGTTGCAGTCTGTAGTCGTCACCCAGACACAGAGCAAGCAAGATGTGACTGCCTTGCTGAAAAAGGTACTGAGCCACATGGCTAACACAGATAAGAATTATGGGCTAATAAAAGTTATAAGAGTTAATAAGAAGCCTGAGCTAATAGGCCAATCAGTTTATAATCAGTGTAGGCCTCTGTGTGTTTCTTTGGGACTGAACAGCTCAAGGACTGGGCAGGACAGAAACCTCCGTCAACAACAGAGTCTCTCGCTGAACTAGAGCTCATGGATTCTGCTAGTGTGGTGATATTTTGTTTATAATCTAATAAATAAAGCTTGCCTGAAGGTCAGAGTGCAGAACTAAGCCACTAGTTTACCGTAGAGACCAGAAGTGGTGGCATACCCCTTTAATCCCAGCACTCGGGAGATAAAGGTACATAGATCTCTGAGTTCTAGGCCACCCTGAGTGAAGGGAGACTTACTCTGTCTAAGAGAGAAACAGAGCTTACACGAAGGTGATTCTAGCACTTGGGATCACACACCTTTAATCCCAGCACTAGGGAGGTGCAGACAGGAGTGATATGACTGGACGGAGAGAGGAATATAAGACAGGAGGAGACAGGCGCTCAGATGCAGTCTGAGCATACAGTCTGAGGTTTCGTATAGATAGGACTGCCCCTTTGGTCCGAGCATTGGTAGAGATAAGAACTCAAGTGGCTGATTGCTCTGCTTTTCTGATCTTGCAGCATTAACCCCAATATCTGACTCTGGGTTTTTATTATTAAGACAAATTAGAATTTGTGCTACGTGCTGACTGGTCAGAAAGCTTCAGGGACCTCCCTCTCCAGGGTCGGGATTACAGACCTGTTCTGCCATGCCTTGCTTTTGTGTGGATGCTGGGATCTGAGCTCTGGCATTTATGATTTTGTGGCAAGTACCTTACTAAGAGTGAGTCATTTCTCCAGATTGGCATAGGTCTTTTGTTACAGTCTGTCTTAGGGTTTCTATTGTTGTGAAGAGACACCTTGACCACAGTAACTCTTAACAGCATTTGATTGGGGTTACTTACATTTTCAGAGGTCCATTATCATGATGCAGCATGGTAGTGTGAAGGCAGACACGGTGCTGGCACCGAGAAGCCTACATCTTGATATGCAGGCAGCAGGATGTGATCCAAGACACTTGAAGTGGCTTGAACATATATAAAACTTTAAAACCCACCTCCATAGTGACATAGTTCCTTCGGCCACACCTACTCCAAAAAAGCCACACCTCCTAATAGTGCCCTTGGAGGCCATTTCTTTCAAACTGCCACACAGGTTAAAGAGCTGTTGGGGCAAAGTTGTGGATTAGTTCTTTATGAATTGAAATACTTTGTTCTCTAAGACCCTCGGTAAAAGGTAAGTACCACTGCCTAATGTTCTCACAGAGCACTGCCTAGTGGTCTAGCAGATTTTTGCTGTTAATTGAGGAAAACATAGATGATAGTTAAAACAAGTTATCACGAGGCTGGGTGTGGGCCAGCCTGGGCATAATGTTTCCTGGGTGTGCGTGAGGGGATTCTGAGCATCCGTCACTCCGTAAGTTTCTGTGACTGTGGCAGGCCGTGGGTGCACAGGCTCATGAGATGGGTTCCTAGTCTCATGGAACTTTCTAGCTGGATAGTAGGTGGGGAGACAGAAAACAGTAAACAAGTGCATGAGGATTTCAGATTGCAAAAGGTGACCCTGAATCTTGGATAGACAGAGCCAGCTGTGGGAAACTGGAGGGAAGGGTGTTCTGGGCAGGAACGACAGTGAATGCAAAGGTTTTGAGAAGGCAGAGGACCTGGCTTACAGAAGGACTGCCCATCTGCTGGGCTGGAATTTATTCCCGAGACAAATGTGTGGAAGAAGCTGACAGAGCAGAGGAGCCCCCTGTGCGGAAGGAGCTTGTGTTTTCTTTCAAGCATGACACACACATTGGAATTTTTTTTTTTTTCGAGAAAGAGTTTCTCTGTGGCTTTGGAGCCTGTCCTGGAACTAGCTCTTGTAGACCAGGCTGGTCTCGAACACACAGAGATCTGCCTGCCTCTGCCTCCCAAGTGCTGGGATTAAAGGTGTGCGCCACCACTTCCCGGCTAGAAATTTTTAAAAAATAATTTATTTTTATTTTATACATATTGGTGTTCTGTCTGCATGTATGTCTATGTGAGAATTACAGACAGTTGTGGGCTGCCACGTAGGTGTTGGGAATTGAACCTGGGTCCTCTGAAAGAACAGCCAGTGAGTGTTCTTAACCACCGAGCCATCTCTTCAGACACAGAAGTGTGTCTTTTTTGTTTCTATTTTCGTCTTACTTATTTTATATTATGTATGTTTTGCCTTCATGTATGTCTGTGCACCATATGCATGCCTGGTGCCTGTGGAAGTCAGAAAAGGACATGGGATCCCTAGTATTGAACCTATGGATGTTTATGAGCTACCAGGTGGATTCTGGGACTCTGTAAGAACAAGTGCTCTTAACCACTAAGCCATCTCTCTAGCCCCCTAGAGGTTTTTAAAAGGAACATATATGTTCTGATGTTTTGGATTTTATATATATCTGTGATTAAGCCCAGGGGCCTCAGGCATGTTGCCAAGTACCTGCTAAGCCATGTCCCCAGCTCTTTGGGAATCACCAGCAGACAGATGCTCTAAGACCTTTCAGGAACTCTGCCTAGGAGCACAGTTGTGGAGAAGGTGAGAAGAGATTGGACTTAGGTCAGTGTTGTATTTTTTACGACATCTCCTAGAGCAGGTGTATCAGCTTTCCATCATTGAGAGAGTACCCAAGAGGAGCAACTTGAAAGGAAGGATGGTTTATCTTGACTTATGGCTTCTAGGATTCAGTCCGCGGTCTTTTGGTCCTGTTGATTTGGGGTGATGGCAGTGTAGCCCATCTTAGCTGGAGCACAAGGCATGGGACACTGCACACTTCATGTCCAGGAACTAAAGGAGGAAGTAGGAAGGAGCCAGGGTCCCAATAGCCCATTCAAGGATCTTACCTCAGTGGCCTAATTCCTTTCTTGTAGGCCCCACCTCCTAACTGTTGCTAAGAGTATTACTAACCAGTCCATCTTAACTGGCTTTGGGGACCTTCATAATGTAAGGGCTCCCTGGACTGGGAAGGAATCAGATGTGACTGAGTGAAGTTGTCCTCAGACCTGCAGGCTTCGTGATACCTCTGGTCTGACCACGTCAGCCCTCACATGCTGAGCACTGAATACAGTTCTTTTCTATGGGGTCTGCTTCCTCTTTGGGGATACTGTGAGGAGGACCCCAGAAGGTCGATCAGAGAATCAGAATCAGAGAACATTTCCCATGCTGTATGACTGAAGCTGTCTCGAGAGAGGGCTGTGACATCATCCTAGCAAAGCTGTGTGGTGTGTGCACTTACAGGCCCCCAGATGAACAAATGTAGTATAACTAATTCATCTTTGGTAGCGTGCTTTTGCTTTATTTGAGTGATTAGATGAAGCAGATTCTCCAGGCAGTTTTGTCTTCTAGCTATAGTTGAGATTCCTGTTCTCTTAGGCACTGTATCATATAGACAAGTTACCCTTTAAGCATCATCCTGGCATGGTGGCGCGTGCACAAATCCCAGCACTTCGAGAGCTGAGCAGAAAGACTGCCGATCTGAGAGCACCCTATGTCGTGAGACCCCAGGCTGGAGAGATGACTCAGTGCTTAAGAGCACTTGGTGCTCTTGAAGAGGACCTGGTTCTGCTCCCAGCACCCACCTGATGGCTCACAGACATCTGCAGCTCCAGTTCTAGGGGATCTCACACCCTCTTTTGGCTTCCAAGGGTACTGCATGCGTGTGGAATACAGGCATACATGTAGGCAAAAACACTCATACACGTAAACTAAAAGTAAATAAATCCTTTTTAAGAAATGAAAAAAAATTACTAAACGTTAGTGGCTGTTTTTATTTAAAAAAATGTACCCTTTGATAGCTACTTGTGAGAAGGTCTGACTTCTGTCAGGCAGGTCCAGTATAATAGCTGTGCCTGCTCCCTTTATCTGGGGACTCATGTCCTCTCCATCAGTCACAGTAGGATGAGCTCTGAGTTTTTAATCAGTTTGGCATTGCAAAGCCTTATGATAATTTTGATCTATTTTTTAGCTGTTCTTTGTTACAGTTACTTCATGTGGGGATTTTGATCTTTTATTTGTATTTCTTTGCCGTGGTGCTAAGAATTTGAGGAGCTTGTAAAGTGTTTAACTTTCTTGTGTTGCTTTAAGCCCCTGTGAAGAAAATTTCAGGAGTCAAAACGAAGCAGCAAGGTGATGGAAATTTAAAAATCAATTGTGTTATTTCTACTGCCTTTGTGTTCAATATTACATAAACCCAATGGGCTTTGGAGTATGTTAAAAATAAGAGCAGTATTTGAAACTGCAGATGGAAGGTCTACAGGCTTTCACGCGGCAGATAGGGCCGTTTTTTCTCAAGTTGGTAATTAATAGATCTCTGATAAGATTGGACATAGCCCAGGACCTCAGTTAAACCCTGTTCTTTCACCCTGAACTTTTCAGTATGGGGAGGGTTTTTATGTCTGCTGCCAGTTTGGCTGTTCTGTGGAAAGTTTATTTTGTCAATGCCTTTTTTTCTAATAAAGGTTTTTTTTTTCTCATTTTGGTGAGCAAGTCATTTTAAATGCTCTTTTTATTTATCATTTTTAATGAAAACTTCACCCACGTGTGTTTGGGGGACGGGTGTAGAATGCCAAGCAATAGCATGTCCCGTTTTCTTCAGGCTCATGAAGTTGCTGGGTGCTCTTTCTGACCTCTCTCTCATGTAGGCCAGGCTGGCTTTAAACCTGCTGTGTAGCTGAGGATGACCTTGAACTCTTGATCCTCCTGTTCCACTTCCAGTACCTGAATATTCTTTCAGGAATGTTCCATGCACTATACACATACATGTAAACATATGCATAGATAAGAGTGTATATTATACATATGTTAAAAATATTTATAACTGGGTTACTCTATAATCTTGTTCAGTAGTTTTACCTTAAAAAATTAACTCTGTGTGTGTCTGTGTCTGTGTGTCTATGTGTGTCTGTGTGTGTGCAGGTATGGGTATGTGCATACATCTGCAGAGGCCAGAAACACCAGATTCCTTGGAACTGGAGTTAGAGGTGGTTGGGAACTGCCCGATGTGGGTGCAGGGAACAAACATGGGGCTTTTGCAAGGGCAGTACACACCCTCAATTGCTGAGCCATCTCTTTGGCCCCCAAGAGTTTGCTTTTTTTCACTTAACAATGCATCTTGGAACTCTGTCCATGTCAATTCATTTTTACCTCATTTTACCTCTTCTTTCCTTTCTTTCTTAACGGAACCTGGCTGTATAGCCCAGGTTGGCCCTAGTACTGGGTATAGGTATATGATGCCATGCCTACTACTCTTGTTCTTTCTAATGTCTGGGTAGTATTCCAGTGTATGAGTGTGCTATGATTCACTCAGTGAGCGCATGTCTGAGACTGTTTCAACAAGATGGTTTCAGTCATACAGTTTGGAACTGGCCTCTGATTCTCCACTCACCATCCACGGCCTGGACTTTTCTCTGCTAGACCCTTCTCACAGTACCTTAACATGAGAACCAGACCTACCACATAGGCGAGAATTGTATTCACTGTCCAATGAGTGGTCAAGCCAGAGGGACCCCGATACATGTGGGCCTGAGGGCAAATTCACCAAGTAATGGGAAATAATAGCTCTAATAATGTGTGTGCGCGTGCGTGCATGGCCAAACCCTTAAGTAGATTTTAAATTTTCTTGGCTTTAGTTTTCCAATGCTTTTGTTTGTTTTGTTTTATTTTGTTCTTCGAGACAGGATTTCTTTGTGTATCCTGGCAGTACTAGAAATAGTTCCGTAGACCAGACTGGCCTTGAACTCACTGTTTTTCCAATTCTTAGGCCATGTCTTATTGTCTGTCCTCCCCCTTCTCTCTCTCTCTCTCTCTCTCTCTCTCTCTCTCTCTCTCACACACACACACACACACACACACACACACACACACACACACAGAGGAATGGGTGACTGAATGATTATTGTTTTCTACTGTGGGAATTGAACCCATGCACAGGCAAGTGGCAGGCCATAGTATTTTAATCATATGGCTTGGTTGTGAGTTTATAGAAGCATAAAATATGCTCAAATTTTCTGTGCATCCCACCACACCCAGCTCACTGGTTAGATTTTTAAATAGCAAAAGAAAAAGAAAAGCTAGGTCTCTTGGTGTATAAACTTGTAAGGCTTCAGGCAGAAGCATTGTCTCAAATGAAAGCCTGCAGACACTTTGAAAAACAAACCAAAAAACAAAGCCCTAGCGTATTTTGTGACTTAATATTTTATCTTAGTTAAGG